>JAUZNJ010086140.1:0-23155 GCA_034780135.1 Jordanella pulchra
ATATTATATGGAAGAGTTTAATTTAATATGTGTATGTGGAAGTTAATTTTGATTTATGTCCCTGGGGGCACCCCATAATTGGGCTGCAGCTTCGTACTCGACTGGTCCATACTTGTTTGACCCGTTTCTATAGAAACCCCATGTTCCTGTTAATACACCTGAGTGCACTGCAGCCTTAAGTGTTTTCAGTGTCTGTCTGAGGTGGGAGGGGTCTCAATTCTTGAACAAAAGGTTAGTTAGTTTATCTGCTGACCATTTTTCCCAATTAATAACCAGATGGAAAAGGGTAGTAAATAGACGGTTTTTTTTTCTTTTACATACATTATTTCAGATAAGGTGTATCTAAAACTGTCTTACTTCAAAAGACTTGGATAAAGCAGATATACAGACGAAGACTTTTCATCTGAAATGCAAAATGCACATGTTGTTTTTACAGAATCTTGTTTCTTTTAACAAGTTTTATGTTTTCGACTTTATACTCCAAGTAACAATCATTAGATTTCTAAATGATTCTATCAATTCAGTAATACTAGTTGTTGTGATTACTTCATACGTAACTCTAACCTTCTAATTTAAAACATTATGAAACTTTTAATGTCCTCAACTTTACACAACATAAACGATATAATGCAGGAGGAGATTGTGTAATTGAACTCCTTATACATAAGTCTTGTGTTTATCAAGTAAAGAGGTTATACTCGGTTTGTTTTTGAAATTCTTTCATACTTTCAACCCAAGAAGCTGTTTTTTTTTATCTTCTTTTTCTTAAAATCCCTTCTTTGTCTTCTTATTGGAGTAAAACAAAAACATCTAAAGGTCTCCTAAAGGAGTAAGGTACAATGTGATAAACGTTAAATCAGACATTTGGCTTCGACGGGGATGATTTAGGAGGAAAGGTTTAACATTTCGATTCTCTGATTTTTATCTCCCTTTTTATTCAGAGCGTGAACAAAGAGAGGAGCATGAGGCTTATGGCTCAGCATAAGGACACCACCCAGCTGGCTCAACAGATCCACCATGTGCTCAACTTTTGCAACTGGGCCATCACTTCTGGCAGCAGCACAGCATTACTCTACAGCAAGAGGCCGGTACGTTTATTATGAGCCTATTTAACCAAATAGGCTTTTGTAAAACGGTTTGGGAGGATTATTAACACACAAAAAAGGTTTGGCTTGAAGATTTCAGATTTAGGTTTTGCTGAACATTAAGTTGATCACAGGCTGACTGTTGGTTGTAACAGCTTGTATAAAGGAACATGCTTGAATCACATTTGCTTAGATTTTTTTTTTTTGTGGATTTAATGTTTCAACATGAGAGACTAATCAAAGGAGCTTATTTTCATCCTCTGTTTATGTTTTCAGTTCTTTCCCCCAAAAAACCCAACAGATGAACATTTCAGTGGGCCTCATATGGCCCTGCTTAATAATGCAATAACCTTATTCTGTGTTTACAAATGGCTTCAGATCATGTACCAACTTCGCCAGCTCTTCAAGGCAAGACTGGAGCCCGCCCCACAGTCCAATGGAGCCGTTCGGTTCTTCTGCGACCCAACCTTCTGGGCCAAAAATGTCGTGAATTTAGGTAATTTTATATCATGTCCATTCTTTGTTCATTTTGTTAATACTTATTAGAATATATTTTTATTTGGTATTTTTTTGTTTTAGCTTATTTCTTTTTAGCTGAGGTCTGAAGAAAGGATAAAATATCTACAGTCATAACTCGTAGCTGACTGACTTTAGGACATTGACACTTGTTTTCTTCTGATTGTAGGTAATTTAGTCATTGAAAAGCCCCCTCCCCCGGCACAACCTCCCAGTGTGATGTTAGGCGGACCGGCCATTTCACCGGGCCAAGGTCACCCAGGCAAACATCCAGGACAGATCAACCTGGCTCAGCTTCGGCTGCAGCACATGCAACAGGCTGCTTATGCACAGCAAAAGCATCATCACCAACAGCAGCATCAGCAGCAACAACAACAACAACAGCAGCAGATTCAGCAACAGATGCGTTTAGCCTCCCAAATGTCCCAGCAGCATGCCAGGCCGGGTGGCCCGCCTATGGTTCAGCAGCAGGTATGGTTACATTTATTAAACCTTTGGTTAAAATAGGCTCTTCGGTTCAGAGTTTAGTTTTTAAAGGCTTTCAGTGTTTTCTGATCATTTTATCATTGCAGAAATCATGTCTTAACAAATCCAAATGGAAGTTTTATAAAGGTCTTCCATTACAAATTGACCACATACTATTACCAACCTGTTCTACAGGTTTGATCAGATGTGCTAACTCTGAAGTTCAAAGCTGCGCTTGTCATAATAGTTACAGCTGATTTCTTCTCAATACACAAAGTATGAGCTGCTTTGAGTTGGGTCTTTTCATAAAACAAATTTGGGGAAGAAAATTACCTTTTATTGTTGAACCACATACTTTGTTTGGTTGAAGGATAAAGGTTAGCTATGTATTGGTCTGTACAGTATGGCTGAAATTGTATCATGATATAAGCCTTTCATATCAATAGACATTGATAATTCCTTATTACTGTTTAGATTACCTATTTTAAATGAAACCGGGGGGAAAAGTCTGAATTTAAACTGTAAACCCATTTTAAACATACCCTTTAAAAATGTAATAGTAATTATAGTTTTATAATGATTTATTACCTATATTATAAAACTATATATTGTGTAACTTAACATTTTAAAATGTTACAAGATAAGAAATACTTAAAGCTCTATCTAAAGGACTACATTTATGCTAGTATTGCTGCTGGAACTTGAACTTTCTGTGTAGATAGTTGGTCACTGTCTCTTGAGTCTTGACTCATTAAGGAGGACGATCAGTTGGGCCTTCATTGAGAACTGTGGCTGGAGACAAAGTGATCAGCAGCTACATCCATTTAGTTGGCTTTGATTACTTCAAACCAGCCCTGCTTGTTTTATGATGATGGTTATGATGACAGGTTTCTATTTGGTGCTTTTTGATAAAGAGTGCTCTTCTAGGGATGTCCTGATGCAACTTTTTCATTTCTGCTGAAATAACAAAATTGCAGCTTTGACCTTTGACCCAATACAGTATCAAGATGAATCATACATACTTTAATTACTTATTTTGTATTGTGTAATGTTATAAAAACACTTGAATGTTATTACTTAAATGCAATAGTAGCCAACAGCAGGTATTGGAACAATTGACCCTTGTATCATCAATCAGTGGGTTACAGAAATGTTGAACAGACATGGATGGAAGTGGAGTGTTTCTATCAGCTTGTTTATATTGGACATTTTGGAGGCAGTCAATTTTTCTGTTGTTTTTTTTTTTTGCTAACATTGGACCGATTTCCGATATCGATAATAGATCAGGACATCCCTACAAATAACCATTGATAATGTTGTCTGGCATGGCGAGGGGTCACCTGCAAGTGGCTCAACTGTGAATTAAAAAAAACAGGAGGGTCCGATCAAAGAGTTCACACTTGTTCCGAGAGACTGACTTGATCACTTTTTTTCACAGATGGAATATAAATAAATTAGTAACCATTTTATATTTGCACATAATAGCATGACTGGCATTTTGTCAACTGTATTTATGTAAATATTTAACGTGTTTTTGTTTTGATCAGCCTCCGAGGCTCATCAGTATGCAGCAGCTACAGAGAGCTGGGACCATCAACGGTGGGCCGAATCCCTCCATGTTCTCCTCCTCCCATCATATGCGTCTAGCTGGTCCCCCACAGGGCCGGATGCCCACAGCTCAGCCCAGACACAATGGACAGCAGTATGCGCCTCTGATGCAGCCTCAGTTACAGAGACAGGTCAGTACATGACTGCAATACTTGATCCGTTCTCATGTATTAGCAGATGCTTTATAGTTGTTCTGGTCCAAAGCAGTCATGAGATCAATTTTATATTTCAGTTATTCTTTATACGGCATTATTTTATTTTTAATTAAGTATGGATGCTAACATTAAGTGAATGATGTTTTTCTACCTGCTGTGGTCTGTTGGTGTTTGTGAGTGAGCTCTGTGACATGGATGCTTCAGCAAAGTGTGGCT
Organism: Jordanella pulchra; assembly: GCA_034780135.1. Lineage (NCBI taxonomy): Eukaryota > Metazoa > Chordata > Actinopteri > Cyprinodontiformes > Cyprinodontidae > Jordanella > Jordanella pulchra. The sequence continues at coordinate 4,046 of JAUZNJ010086140.1, forward strand.
AACAACTTTAGCTACAGAGGGGGGGAAGTTATACATAAAACATGTATTTTAATCTGTTTGCTTGGAAATAAAAAAAATGCGGAACAGAAATGTCAGAAGGATTTGTAAAGGGAACTAAAAGCATTTTTTTTCAAGCTTTTATCTCTGATAATAAGCAGCTTACTGAGTAATGGATCAGTTGATCAGCTTTCTCCATCTTTAATGTTAGCAGGAAGCTATCCTGATTACAATCTTTAGGCCCTAATAGACAACACGAGATCCATCTTTGTCCACAGGGATGAATGTTTTCCTTTTGGCTTTCAAATCTTAAAATAAAATACACTGATACTCATAGATTGGTAACTGTTTGACATAAAGAAAAAAAATGGTTACATCCCCTCCTTTTATGTGATTAAGAATAGTTATCGCTCCGGGATAAATGACTTCCCTCTTTAGTTTTGATGGACCAATGTGGGATGATCACAGGATAAACTCATTTGTAGTTTATCTATTTTGACAGAAAATCTCTTATCTATAATTCAAAATGATCTATTTTATATTTAAAATGAAAAGGCAGCGGGTATTCCTCTGTGGTGACTAAAATGATACTTCAGAAATGACAGTGACCGGGCTATTCTTAGAGACGCATCTGTTTTACAGCATTTAAAAAGTAAAAGGACATTAGAATAGAGGAATATATTTCATTTAATTCACAATCAGCTAATAGGGGACATTTAGTTTAACTGTAGTTGATTTACAGTCATCATCTCATCTTTTTTTGAACGAATAATAAAAAAGGCTTCTAGCTGATGATAATGCCAAACACCCAGAAGTCTCAGACTATATCTTTAGATTGAGGATCTAAATGCTCAGTTCTAACCCATTTAGGTTACTTTCTGGCCTTCCACAGAATAAATGTTTTCAAGAAATGGAAGCATCTTAGGTCAGATCTGCATAACGATGCTTACCACTGTGTTTATGCTTTTTAAACTGTTTGCCAAGATATTCACCACTCTGCAGGCATGGAAATGTGTTTTTGATTTATACATGTGAGACGAGGTAGGAGAAACCTCCACTATATCCAGCCCCTTTTTTTTCTGTGTCCAGATGTCTTTAGAATCTGAGATGAGCCACCAAAGGTTTCGTTTCTTACTCCAATCAGGGGTTTGGCACCTTTTCCTTCTTTGTCATTTACATGTCTTGTGCAGCATGTGTGGTCAATCAACTGCATGATGTGTCTAAGACAGATTTATTATCATTTCTTAGATTTCTAGAGTAACCGTCTCTCCATCCTTCTTCTCTTCTCGTTTCTTTTTTGTTTGCTGTTTTCACTCCTTCCTTTTACTCTTGTTTTGTCCTTGCACCCCCATTTTCTCTCTCTATCTTTGTGCAGCATTCCAACCCAGGACACGCTGGCCCCTTTCCGGTGGCATCCCTGCATAACGCCAGTCCCACGAGTCCCACCAGCGCCAGCATGGCAGGGGCCCATGCTCACCGTGGCCCCGCCAGCCCTATAATTGGTCCCATCGAGCTCATCCCCTCTGTCACTAATCCTGAAAACCTGCCCTGCCTACCTGAGATCCCGCCCATCCAGGTGTGCATTTTTAACTAGTTTAAGGCTGCTGTTTACATTACAGAACATCTTAGAAACTTCCAATCACTTTTTTATGCATCAGCAAAGACATAATGAACAGCTTATATATGCATTTGCATGTTCTTTAATAAATCCACCAGACTGGATATTTTCCTTCAGTTTGGCTGCAGGGTACGGCTCTAGTCATTTAAAGGGTTTGATGACTTGTTCTGTATAATTTTCAACTTTTGTGCAGGACTGAAACAAATAATCATGATTGCTAATTTAGTATTCAAATTTGTGCATTGAGTAATGGTACACAAGACCATAAAACTTAGGTTGGTGCGCTTCTTATTCATCACATGCTTCCTTGGGTTAAGTTAATTGTAGTTGCACTAAACTAATAGAACATCTGACGTCACTTTTAATGATCGGCGTTTGAGCTCTGCTAAGTGTGACTGCTGAGCAAAAATCTAAAGAGAAGAAGAAGAATTTCACTTGATTTCATCACTTTAACTCCTTTAAGTTTTCAGGCTGGGTTAAAGTAATTCATTTAGATTCTAACACAGCTATTAACGAAGGAATACATAAAAAATCTAGTTAAATAATCTGTTATTATTTATCTCAATTATTTACATTTCAAAAAAACTATTTACAGGAATAAAATAAAAAACCTTTCAAAGAAAATTATTATTTCTGAGTTTTTTTTTTCTAACTTGTTAAAATCTATTTAATTAATTAATAAAAATGAATACTTTAAAGTCCCGACCTGACCAAAAAAAATAAAATAAAACCTGTGTTTAACTCATCTGGCTTTTTACCTTATTGTTAACATCTAGATCTTTATAATCAGAACAGTTATGGTGAAAGCACACTTTTTACTGACATTAGTTAGACTTTGATGTTCTGCATTTAATGAACAGCTTTAGACCTCCATAGTATTAGAAAAATATATTTTCATGTTTTTGTCTTTATTATTTCATGATCATCAGTTTTGCTTTACCCTTGCCAGTTGGAAGATGCAGGTTCCAGCAACCTTGGGCATCTCCTCTCACGTTACATCTCAGCGAGCCAACAGCATCAGCTCGGCTCAACAGACATGAACCCCTCGCCGGGCCTGTCCACCCTCTCTCCTGGATCATCAGGTATCGCATCTTCAAACATGGCTGCCCTTCACCCATTTCTTCTGAAACTATTGATGTAGGAAAAAAAGAATCCCTCAGTTTTATCCCATTCTTAATTTGTCCCTGCAGGTCTGTCCAATGCTCACACACCAGCGAGACCCTCCAGCACATCAAGTACAGGCAGCAGAGGCAGGTGAGACAACAGGAGTCTTTGTGCTCAACAGAAGGGATTTAGAGGGAAAAAGAAATCCAATCTTTCTAAGGTTCTAAGATCTGTTTTCTTCCTCTGTGATGGGAGTTAGAGGTAGAGGAGTTTGTTTGCTTAATGTGCTTTTAGGAATTTATTGATGGGGGGGGGGGGAAACGTCGAATATGCTATAAATATAAATTCATTCTTTTGATTGGTGCAAAGATTTGCAAGCCAATTTATTCAATTCAAACTTTAAAAACACTGTATTCATCACAACTGAAAAATAAAGGTTCTAACTCTTTATTGGTTTCATCAAAAAATAGTCAAAGATGTTAATAGATGTAGCAAGAAGGATCTACTGCAGCTGTCTCTTACAGCGGAGGGTTTGTCTGTATGAAGGTAACAAACTAATCTCCAAGCGTTTTGTCATAGATACAGTGTTAGCTTGTTATGCTTATTTATGAACCTTTGATGATAAACTACATCCAAGGTGGAGTGTTAGTGTGGGCTGCAAATATTCAAACACAACTTGATTCGTTTTGTGATTAAAAATGAGCTTCAGCTTTTCATCTAGGTGCCATATTCACTCACCTGTTTATAACGGCATCAGGCTCAACTTCACTCACTTCTTTTACTGTCTGAGGATACGGTTTGATTTAATGTTGATTTGTTCGTTGCTGCCTCAAAATAACTTTACTGACTTAAAAATTTGAAATGTGTCTTTGACTAAATAGTGGGTAAAGCTAACTATCCCATGTTTGTCAGTTTGGTTTACATTGGTTTGAAATACCTCGTAGGTGGAATCCTCTGAAAGTCATCATCAAGTTCACTTTAGGAATTTTATGTGCATTTAATTTAGGGTGTTTTCAGATCTTCCTACTGCAGCTTTAAGGGACAAGACGATTTTTGACATGAGTAGGTTAAGAAAGTAGAGAGAGATTAAAAATGTTGAGCTTTATAGCATCTAAAAGGTTATAAGAATGAGGTAACAAAAGCAATATGCATGGAGAAGACCTCAGTGCTGCAGAGCAAAGGAAAGTAGAAGCCAAGTTTTCTTGCTGCAAATATGCAAAATGAAACCAGCAGAATGGAGGAACTAAATGAACCGTTGAAACGCGCATCGATTTGTGTCAACATGCAAAACAGAGCAAAGCATGCTGAAAAGGGAACAATGTCTGAGCTAAAAAAGCTCCTCATCTGTCAAACATGGCAGTACTCATGTTATCATCAACAGCTTTTCACCATGGCTGCTCACTGAACTGCCACACTGACATTTATTGATGGTTTTAGTCCTGATGAAGCTGGATGAGATCCACTCGTGCACTTAGTCAGATTACAGAGAGCATTTTATCATGTTGCAGAATGATGAACGTTTGGGTTAGGGTTAGGAAAGCCATGCGGCTTTTAGGGCGAATATGAGGAATGTCTTTGATTTGTAGAATCAGTCACTGAAGACAGAACTTAAGGGAGAATCCTAAGAGCCAAAAGAGCACTCACTGTCTGTGGAGTGAGGAGATCACCCAGGAGAGAGCAATGGTTTCTTTGAATGCCATATTTCAGCCCGTCCTTCACTACAAAGAATCATCTATCAGACATTGATTTTATTTTTGGTTGGACTCGGTGCTACTTTTCATATCTGGCCTCTGAAAGGAGAAAATATCCAATATTTTACAAATTTCTGTCTGTGACAATACAAATCCAAACAATGCTATTTTAAGGGGAATGTTAAAGAACAAAGTCCAAACCACACAGAATATAAACTGAATTTTTGCATAAAAATCAAAGTGTTTCTCTTACAGAGTTTCTAAAAAGTGGAAAAATATCCTAAATTCAATCTTCAAAATTTTAAGACCATTAATTGTAGTGATATATGCATTAAATTTGTTCAACAAGTGGAAAACATGGTATCATTCACAGACTGACCAATTTTTTTATTGTTTATGATTTCTAGTTTACAGTAAATGAAAACATGACATTTAGGATCATAAAAAGATCTTTAATCTAGAAATGTGGGCTTAAAGGAAAACATGTTTAAAGTAAGATGGTGTAACCCAAGCATAGCCAACCAATTTTCGTTTTAATATGCAGCTTTTTGCGCGTATCTTTCCTCCAGGCATGCTGTTCTTCTCAAAAACCCACCAGTGTAAATTGAGAGGATCGGATCAGTCGCTGAAAACGTCATGTGACCCAGAGTGCCGTTTTCCAGCAGTCTGAGCTCCCCTTAAACAGCTAACTAGGCTAAAGGCTGTTGTTAGGCAACAAAACAGACATGACCCTCACCTGACGAGATTTATTTATGTTTTTCTTATGAAAGATTTATTTCCAGAGGGGTGAATATTTCCTTGTTTTTACCAATAGCTCATAATTTCTTAATCTGCTGGTCCAAAGTCGTCTGCTATCAGGATCCGAAAAACTCAGAGGGAGACCATTTCATTTTGTTCTGGAAGCTACGGGTCTAACACCTTTAGTGGCTAAAAGTTGCTTTAATAACTACTCCAAAAGCCACATGTTCAGATGTTTACAGATCGATCTACACGTTTGGAGGTCTGAGTATAGATTGTGGGTTTTTTACACATTTGCAGATTCTCTGCAGTGCAGGACTGGACCCCTTCACAGATTGTTAACAATGTGACATATTTCGGTGGGCGGGGCTTAGTTGGTGGGAAAAGGTCTCAAGTGCGTCTTATTTGGGTTAGCCTGTTTTAAAAAGGGTACTCTGTAGGAATGGGCAAGGAAATCTGCCAATTAATTAATTGATGTGTGTACAGTCTCCCACCGAGACCTTGAATGTTGCTTTAAAAAGTTGACTGACTGATGACTGGCAACTTTCACCGACCCCTACAGTGTTACTCACTGGATGGAGGATTTGACAGGACTGCCTACTGTGCAGTGGCAAGACGTTTACACTTACCTCATTGAGAAACAGATCGTACAAATTGAAAGTGTATAAATCGTTAGAGGGCAGTAACTAGGTCTTGAATGGACATTAATTAAAGGTTAGCATTAGCGCGGAAATGTGCTCTTCCTTCAGCATGCATGCTATAACCCAAAGCAGAGAGATTTTTATCATTGCTGGTCATCAGGTTTCTGCGGCATTCATCCATTTTTGTACATATCACACGTTTTTATATTTTGCAGCTGTAGAAAAGTAATTTTTCTGGCTTGTTTACGTTTCCCTTTCACTCCTGTTTCTATAAAGCGTCCAGTTTTAAGATGCAAATAAATGACTAAGATGGAACAGTAAAGAATGAAAAAATGAGTTCAGCTCTGAACAGTGTCTTTCATTTGAATGTAGTTGAAGTTGTCGCCACCTTTGTTGTTGTATAGGTATTTCCTTTAGTAAACGGAATATCTCTAGGCATAAAGGGAGCAGTGTTCGTGTTTTCATGATTTTAACCTGATGCGTTGGTTGGTCTGTTTCAGCTGCAGCTCTGCTGGCAGAGCGGGAACCAGCGGTGGAGCGACTGCAGAACAGGTGAAGGTGAAGAAGGAACCTGGTACTGGCGACGAGTACAGCTGTCCCTCTTCTTCTGTGAAGACTGAGCGAGGCAAAGATGCTGGGAGGAGCGCCTGTATGGTACGGACACCGTTTTCAGTGTAGCTGTGAACGAAACATATCACTAGAAAAGATGAAAAATGTCTGCATTATTATCCCTTTTCTGTCCGTTTCCATCCGAATATTTATTGTTTAAAGTGAAAAGTTTTGGGTTAAGCGTCAAAGTAGATATTTAAAAAAAGCTCCTCCTTGTTTCTTTGCTCTAGATGAGCAGTCCAGAGAACAGCCCACTTGGAGTTGCATCCATTGGCCAGGATGCCTTCAGGAGTGTCGGAGAACGCATCAAAACAGAACCCACATCTGATACGTCTTGTTCTGGCCTGAACGGCATGTCCACCTCTACCACGAACACTACATCCACCTCGTCGTCCACCACAAGTCAGACAGGTCCTCTCACCAACGGAAACGTAGACAAGAGGAGCGGGAGTAATGATGTGACGCAGGGTGCTGGTGGGAAAGATGACGACCCCAATGAGGACTGGTGTGCTGTTTGTATCAACGGTGGTGACCTTCTGTGCTGCGACCGCTGTCCTAAAGTGTTCCACATGAAATGTCATGTGCCCACCATAAAAATCTTCCCACAGTGAGTGCACTTTGTGGATTTGTATGTGAGAGGCTTGTTAAACTCTCACTAAACTAGTTCTAGATCCATCTAAAAGTTGTGATTTTTCTCTCTTAGGGGTGACTTTCTCTGCACGTTCTGCCGGAGTATAGCCAACCCTGAGATCGAGTACTGTGATGAAAGCAAGAGGATCAAAGGCGATCAGAGCCTGAGTCCTGAAGACCAGCGGGTCAGTGTGGCCAAAACCCCCTCAGATGACTTCTTCATGATGTTAGCAACACCTATAACTCAGTCTTTTTCTGCCTGCAGAGATGCGAACGGCTCCTCCTGTATATTTTCTGTCATGAGCTCAGCATGGGCTTTAGGGAACCTGTTTCAAGCTCTGTAAGTGTTTCTGAATTTCACACACCATTGGACATGTCACTCCTCCTGAACGATCGTAGCACTCACCACATCAATGAGTAGTAAAATTCAGCTTTAAGTCATTAACTTTTTGCCCCAATATTACTTTCATCTCCACTGTTTTTTGTTTATTATCTCAGGGATATTTTGAACTAAAGGTGAAGTGTGGTTTAGCTTGTGTGCAGTTATAGCAGTTTCTGTTTATTCTTCCTCTGGGTTTTTGGTTTGATAACTTAAACACTGGAGCATGACAGAGATGCTCTTGTGATATGCTACTTTCCCTGGATGCTAAAGAGTGCTTAGTAAATAATGAGAGGCAGTAATAGGGCAGGAAATTACTAAATCAGATCAATAGGAATATTTGCTGATACTTGGATGGTGGTTTTACTATAAAGTCCCATTAAAAGAACCAAAACATAATATCAGCCTGTTTACAGACATCCAGGCCCGGTCTTCTATTAGACATCTGCTTTCCCATTTTAAACACTGTTTCAACTAAAACCCAGTGACCATCCAATGTCTCGACATCAACCACTGTTTCACTACTTCCTTTTAATGTCTGTAAACATTTTATTATTGACTTTCTCTGCCTAAAACAAAGAGCAGATGATATTTTCAAAACTTAATCATGTTCATTTCAGTTCAATAGACTGATATTTTATAGATTATGAAAACCGATTGTTACTTTTTCAATAACTCCTCCTTTAGACTCTTGGTTGAGCCTTTAGGTCTCTAATGACGCAGGAAATCAGCAAAGAATGTATTCTGTATATATTTAAGAGCAATAATATCACAGATCTGCAAAGATATTAAAGGAAGTCAAATTTTGGACACTGATGAATATGTTTTGTAATCATGGCTGACACGGCGTTTAAAATTTCAGTAACATTGCAACCATAATGAGTCAAAGTTGGAAATGGCAAAGGACGGCTTATATCAGAATAAACATTAATGACTTGTAAGAATTTTTACTACAAAAACGAGGAATTTGTTTTCAGTTTTCGCCCATGCAATATCTGGTTGAATATCAGTGACAGAGATTCTCACTTCTTTATACAAAAACTTATTTAGCCAGCTGGATGGTCTCTATTGCTTCTAATTCACTATATGCATGTATTTTTAGTGGCTAAGATAGAGGATAAAACAAGAATATTACTGTTTTTCTTTTGGAATACAGCCTTGTTTATATCGCAGTTTTTTTTGTTTAAATCTACGTATAAAATCTCACATTTGCACAAATGTTCAAGATTTTAAAACCCTTCACTTGAGTTTTTAAATCACAGCTATGTTATGCCTATATTTTTTTTTTTTTTACAATATGAACTATTCTAAAATGTAATGTGCCCACTGTGTTTGGACCTAGGTGCCCAACTACTACAAGATTATTAAGCAGCCCATGGACTTAAAGAAGGTGAAGAAGAAGCTGCAGCTGCGCAGCTCCCAGTACTACAAGTCCATCCAGGAGTTTGTGGATGACATGCGCCTTATCTTCAAAAACTGTGCAAAATACAACGAGGTGAGCAGCATGTGTTTTCAACCTGCTTGGGGAATGGCAGCTACTAAAAGTGTGCATGCAGACACAAGCTCCACTGATGTCTGTTGAGGTTGAACAATCCCATGGAAAAATATAGAATCAACGCTCTTGGAGGACGATCTTACTGTTTCTTTTTAAAGTATTTATATAAAACCAAATCTGCCGTTTCCGAAAATATGAAATTGATGTTGAGTTTAGATTCAAAAAATAAAGGGAATTTCAAATATATTTACTCACCTCAGGAAGTGAAGCTAAGTTTTCATAGGTTCATTTTTACGGAGTTAAGTATTTCGAGGCATGATTGAGGCTGACGGATGATAAGGATCCAACATTCAGAGTCTCACAAAAGTAGATTATTACAAAAGTTCAATTAAAAAGAAAAAAATCTTCTAAACACAAATGTCAGCCTTTGTGGAAGTATATTTATTTCTGTGTGCTTTATAATTGAATCAATGCATCAGTGCAGCTTGTATTATCTGTCAGTCATAATCATAGCTTAAAGTATTATTTCTATCCTTCTATTTAAGGGTAATACCATAGAATATCATGATAAGCTTTTTAAGCCCTACTTCTACTTTTCCTTGATATTCCAGTTTTAGTAGCTGAGCTATTAATGATGGATGTAAATTAGACTTTAGACGTTCTGAGGAAAACCGTTCGGCCCAGATTATAGTTGGAGAACAAAACTACATGTTTTCTCAGCTGTGGCAACATAAAAAATTCCCAGTGTTTTATTTTTATCGTTTAGTGGCCTGAAGAGCAGAGAATCAACCTAAACCACCGTTTTAAAAACGGATGGCTCTAAAACTGAAGAGACATCTGGATCACAACCAGAAAGATGGTCTGTCTCAAACACAGTAACTTGCACATCTGTATCGCCAATAACCTTGATTCCCTCTTATTTGCCACCTTATTAATTGTTGTTACATTAAAATTTTTTATTGCATTTTCTCAGGTTTCAATTCAAATCCAAGAGTCATGATTCCACATTTTTACCACCTGTTCTTCGGTCTTTCTTTTGTATTCAATCTGACCCATTTTGTTGAGAAGCTATTGAAGAAATATTTAGTTATCTCAGTAAAACAGAAATATGGTTGAAATATGAATTTCAATATTTTTTATAGTAAGATTCATGTATATAAAGGTACACAGATCTGTTTTTCCTTTTCTTAAGTTTAGTTCTAGCTTTACAGCAAACAACAACCATCAATTCAAATATCACTGTTTCATCACAGCAGCAGAATTAAAACGATTCTCTCATTTCCCATAAATCACTGCATCAATCCGTCGTGGCACAGAGGCGCTCAGCCTGTGGTTCTGCTGAGGCATCATTTCAGGGTATCTGCACTCTTGGCTCACATGTGCCTCATCTTTTTACAATATTTCTGCATCTCCGGTTCTCCAGAGACTCAGTCCTGTATTTTCTAGATGCATCTCTGCTCCTCTAAACCTGAATCCAGTGAGTGGCTCGTTATCCTTTGCTGAACTTGATGGCTTGTTAGAAGGATAAAAGTCTGGTTGGCTTTTGGAGCAGGGATGAGGGCAGTAGCTCTCGAGGAGTGCAGTTGGAAACTCCAGTTTCCACTTTGGGGTTCAGGTGAAGCCAGTTTGATCATAGGAAATATAGTCATTCAACCAGCCTTTGGTCCTTTAGTTGGGAATTTGAAGTCACCATCAGGATAGGACTCACTTAAATAAATAGGCAATGAATGGGCCTCTTCAGCCCCTGTTGGCTGCAGTCGTTTGATTCAGGTGTGTTGGAGTTGAGATGCATCTAAAACATGCAGGGTAGTGGGTCCTGAGGACCAGGATGACCCCTGCAGAAAACGCAGCTCTTCAAATAAATGCTGACTGTTGAAACTTTTCTCTGGACCCAGATTAACCTGGATTCTTTGTTTCTCCGCTCTTCCAGAGACCCTTACAGTTTTTAAATATGATGCAACTTCTAGAAGACAATTTTTCACCTCTGAGCCCATTTACTGATAGGTTGAGATCCCAGGTTCTGGAGTAGATTAACAGAAGGAATGCGACATTCAAAGCTCAACCCGATGGTTTTTTTCCGCTGGTTCTTGAAGTTCTACAGTTCAGCAGCGTTCTAGACTTTGTCCGTCTCTTCTAGAATCCCGATATGCTTCTCAGTCAGTCATCAATGTTGCCTCTGCACCTTTTTCTCTCACAGTTTTTCCTTCCACGCAGCTCTCCCATTGAACTGACTCTATCCTCTTTGAAAATGACTTAACATGATTGCACACGCTGTAATCTGCAATTTCTGTATGAATTCCTTATAATTAAACAAGTTATATCTAATTTTCTGAGACACTAAAAATTTGCTTTTTAAAATTTAAGAAATCCCCTGGTGTAATGAATCTAAGCTGAGAATTTCACACCTTGAAGTTAATAAACTTCACAGTGATATTTTAAACTTGAGATGCATCTGTATTCACATCCCTCTAACACTTGTGATGCTTGCTGTCTGCACCTTTGTACCCTTGAACTAATAGATCAAATGGAACTGAAAGTTATCCTGTCCTCCATCTCTAACTGCTCCAACTCTGCTATCCATTTAATAAACCACCAGGTTGTTCAGCAGAATTAATTGATCACCTGTTTCCCTTTTTTTGTGACATAATACTTAAGAATATTCTTTCTTTTTCACATCATGTAAAACTGAAAAGGCAATTAGATGTTTTTTATATTAACCAGAAAATTATGGTGGAACTTATAAAGAGGGGGAAACGTGGCACAAACGACCATCCTTTCTGTGTATCGTTTGTGACCTTTTTTTCTGCAGTTTTTATTTATTATTGACTTGGATGATGCCTTTTAATTGAGCACAGTTTAAAAGAAACAGATTTCCTATCTGTTGTTATCTAAACTGCCTGTGCTATGAATTCTTCTCTCCTCCTCTTCTGCTTCACTGTCTTTGTTGTAATGTTATTACCCCCTTTAGATGTCTCGAATAATCCGAGTTTATGATGACGAGAAAGAGATTAATACCCAGGTAAGCCGTTTCAAATAGAGCATCGATGTCCTGTTTCCTCCCACTGAGGCTCCAAGAAATGTTTGGAAACTCCAACAAAACACAAAGCTGCTGCTTTTAAATGATATGTCTAAAAATGGTTGGAATGGGTGACCACTGGTCTTGTCTTTGGGAAACGGTTCTTGAGATGAGCTCAAGTTCTGATCATCAAAGTGTTTTTGCTTTTGCTTTTTCCGCTACCGTTTTCATTTACATATCATTGCTTTCTCTTCATAGTTTGATACGAATGTAACACGAGAATATGATGCTGTTCCACACGATGCTGTTCCAAAGCATCCTGAACTGCCAGTGAAAGAAGTAACTAAAAGGAACTAATGTGAAATGTATAAATCTCACATAGGAAAGACCTGAGGAACTAACCACAAGTATTACTTTACTAAAATAAATCTGCTTTTTTACATCAAGCTCTTTAGGGTGAATTTTTTTCCATTATAGTTGCAACCTTAGAACATGTTTTTAATGTAAATTTTGGAAAAAAAAATAGCAGAATCCAGAAATAAAACTTTAAATGTTTTTTTTTAAAAAAAAAAAGAAAAAAAGGATTTAAGTGTAAGTGCTGATTTCTCAGATTTTCTTTTTCAAATTTTCAATTTTATTTTTATGGATTTTACATTTTTATTTATTACAGATTTTTTTTCTCCACTTTCTATTTTTCAGATTGAGTTTTCCAAATTTTACTTTTTAGTCGATGTCTGCATCTAGAGCGAGTGTCTAAAGTGAGAAGAATTGATCTGTGGAACGCAATTTTTAAAACTCAATATGAAAAAAATTGGAATATGTAAAATCTGTAAAAAATACATATATAAATTAAGAATATACACATTTTCAAAGATGTTGGACACTTGCACAGTTTCTTTGACTTAATTTTTAATCACCAGTTGTAAATGATGGATCTTTCATTATTCTTATCTTTATTATTTAATTTTCCTTTGAGGAAAGAAAAGTATTTTTGAATTGAATTATGACACCAAACAGATTTGTCAGTGTAATGAAAAGGCCCTTAAATGTGGTGCGTTCAGAAAACAATGGATTTTTGGATTTTTCCACCCGTCAGATGAAAACTGATTATGGTCTGGAGCTCTATGATTTACCAGGAACGATAATTAAACTGGTTTTAGCTTCTGTGTGAAAAAGTATAAGAAATAAAATAAGATTTAAAGTTGGTTAAAACTGGAACATAATCCAACCTTTAAATGATGGTGTGATTAAATGCTAAATATTAAATAGTTGAACTGGAAATGTGTTAAACTCAGACAGAAGTGGACGTGTGACCCTGTAGCCTCTGACAATAATATAATCTCACTGTGTGAGACTCGGCTTTATTATTTTCAGAACATGTTTCCTGTTAGCTGGTTGATCAGTTTAAGTGGTGAAGATGAGGTGGACTCTGAGAACATTGAGGTATATAACCACTAGTCTGTGGAGGTTAGATTGTGCTTGTATCTGTAAAAGGGTAGAAATATTTGCGATGGTATTCAGAGGCAAGGCAAGTTCATTTGTATCGCAAAATTCAGTATGTGGACGATTCAAAGAGGTTTACATGAAATAGACAGTAGAGTAGAAGCAGAGTATAAAACCCAATAAACATTAAAAACTGAAACAGATAAATCAGTTGGACCACAACCTTAAACTAATAACACCTCAGTTAACAGTTAAACTTTAATAGTAAAAGGCAGCTCTAAACAAATGGGTTTTTAACTTTGACTAAAGAACTCAGGCTTTCAGCAGTTTTCCAGTCTCCTGGGAGTTTGTTCCAGATAAGTGGAGCAGAGGAACCATGTTTGGTTCTGGGTGGACAGAGTAGGACACTTGAACTTGAAGACCTGAGTGGGACCTTTTTAACCTGCAATTGAGTCGTGGAAATACTTCATGGAGCCACAGTGGGACAGGACAGCAGGACATCCCTGCTCTGTACAGTAAGGTTGAGCTGGGGCCGCCCTGCCACCTGGAGTCTTAACCAAATCTAATTTGTCTCCTCATTCTCCTCTTCCTCCTTCCTGCCTCGACCCACTCATGCCCCGACCCCCCTCCCACCCAATGGTACTCGCACCTTCCTTCTCTATGCCACTCCTCACGCTCTTCTTCGACCTCTTCCTCCTCTTCCTCCTCCGACAGGCGGGATCAGAGATGGCGATATCCGGTAAGGCAGTGAGCCTGTACTTTGAGGAGAAGCTGCAGGAGATGTTCCCGAATCAAAACTTCCCCGACTCTCCGGATCCAGAATCCTCAGACGAGAAGGAACGAGAGGAGGTTGAAACGGAGGACTCTGAGGACGACTTCATTCAACCCAGACGTAAACGATTGAAAACGGACGAGAAGCTTCTTCACATCAAATAGAAATGGACGTAAAATAAACAAAGCAAGAAGGAAAAAGACTGTCTTCCTCCCACTCCCCCCCCCCACTCCTTTATTTTACTTTGGAGCGACAAATCATGAGTATGACGTTTTCTTAAACTCATTATCAGATTGTTGCCTTAGAATACAAGTATTTGAAGGTCTTGTGTTGTTTATTTCTGTGAGCTCCTCCTGAGGACGTAAAGCTGGCTGCGCTGATCTCTGTATTTCATGGACATTAACATGCTTGTACAAAATTTCAAGTCTGAACTTTAATTTTTTTTCATTGTAGCTAACTATTTAGTTTTGTTTGTTTTCTATCATCCGTTTGCATTTGTAGAGTTGTAACAATTTCTTTATAAAAACATTTAACTTGACTTACTCCGTTTGATGTATATGATCTATACTTCAACATTGAGCCTACCAAGTATTTGTATGACCTTGTGGAAATGTTGTGTAAATAAGAGAGTCTACAGTATAGGTGTTTTGGTGCATCAATAAAACAAGATCTGGAAGTATACCAGAGAAAGTATTTGTACAGTAAGTTTGCATTTGTTTAAGATTATAAAGTGTTTTATTAAATGCAAAAAAAGCGAAGGATCACGTCAACTGCTTAGGTTGTACGGCTAAGACAACAACATCCAAATGTTAGATGTTTGCTCGAATAAATTATTCAATTATCTGGAAAACTAAACTATTTTATTGAGCTGATGAAAAAATAAAAAACAAGAAAAAGCCTTTTTCCTGATAAGCGTATAAACACCGCCATGTGCCGTGAGTTGGAGAAGTACAGAGCATTTGTAACCAGCTTTTAAATCACACAAGGTTCTCTGCTGAACTTAATGTCTGGACTTTAGAACTACGTTCACAACGCAGATTTTAATGTTCAGTTAAGTAATTTATGTGCATGCTTGTTCAGAGTTCTACTTATATGCAGACACCGTCTGACCCTGAATGTTTCCCAAGCTCAACATGCACAGGAGTGTGCAGATATCAGAGCAACGTTTTCAGAAGCCATGGTGGATCTCGACGTCTGTTTTAAGTTGTTAAATAATGTGTGCGGATGACGAAAACAGGTAGCAAGATAAGGAAAGGTAAGAAAACAACTTTCTGAATTAGCACCAATGTGGAAGTGGCAGATTGGAACAGGGCCTTTCTGACGACCATGAAGAAGTCGTATACTGGTGGCATATGGACAAAAAAAAAAAATGGAATTAAGTCATTCTCCTTAAGATCCAAAATTCAATAGTATGTTGTTTTTTTCTCAAGTGACCAGATTTGATGCACCTCCTGGGGTGGAATTCCCAAAGCATAACACTGCCGCCACCATGTTCATTATGTAAATGGACTATTCAAGGTAGGGAAAAGAGAATGGTCCCTCACTGAGGTCATAAGTTTATCATTTTTTTTGTTAAATGTTTACAAGATAATTTCACACATTTGAGCTTGTGTTTCTGTTATTCCCATCAAACCAAGGGCTGAATACACGGATGTCTTTTTTTTTTTCTCTCTTTTTTTAGATAGTTTTTTCTTCTTTCGTCTGGTTCTGTTAAACAGGGAGCTCTGCTCAGGGTTTCGGGTCATAACTTGTCTGAGAAAAACACGTGATGTTTCCGGAAACCTGAAAATAAAACCCAGCGTGCTGACATCAGTGAACTTGGTGCTGAGTCGTCAGTCTGACAGCGGGTCAGCTGATGCCGACGCTTCTGCAGAAACTTTCAAAAGACCAAGGGTTTGGTTTTTGGATTCCGCATCGGATCTAAGCAGCTCTCTGGGTACGTTGTGTTTTTCATTTGTTCGTTTGTTTTAAATATATGTCCAGCATAAAAATGCCAGATAACTTGAATCAAGCGATTTAACTTTACAATTACGAATAGATTACAAAAAATCTATCGTAAATTTGATCCACTTTAACTGTAAATGTGGATTATTTTTTAGTATAACCTGTGGTAATTAATTATATAGCGTTATAATCTGGATACAAACCATCTATAATTAAATTTTAGAACAGAAAATCAACTTAAACGTGGCTTCAGTAGATTGGCTGAGAAAAGAAAGCTTCCCTCTACCCAGCCTACAGTAACAAGACATCAATTCGCTGATATTTTCCTTAAAACTCAATAATTTCGTCGTGAACCCTTTAGAAGGAACAACATTTTATTTTGAAGGTTATTCGGCGCGGTAACACCACAAGTCACGTGACTATGTTTGCGGTTGCGTTTCTTGTCGAACCAACCAATCAGCTCGCGGGTGTCTCATGTAGTTGGGGAAGCGGAACTCGATAGAACACCGGTGGGAGTTGTTTATGTTCGCCCCTGGTTCGTTCCCAACCCTAGAGACGACGTTGTTCTGCTTTCAGAGGCGACAGTAGGCATCCCAGCGGCCATACAGGCGAGAAAAAACCCAAACACCACACATTATTAAACTGTTAATGTGGAGCTAAACGGAGGTGTCGGTAAAAAGGCGATGTTACGGGTCAGTTGGTAGCTGTTGCTATAATCCGAAGTAGCTAACCGACTGTACGGTGTGTCTTTAGCGCTCTATTGATTTACTTTTGAGTATTTTTATGGATTTTTTTTCTTCTTTTTTTACTGGATAATGTTTACAACACTCCACCTACTGACCGCTTCATTTACCTTATGACCAATGTATGTGTTGATCTAATCAGCATAGGAACAGTAGAATATACCGAACTGAACAGTCTGTTTTGTTTTTACTCCTTTCAGATATTTTACGACCTTTGATCCCACCAGAGTGAATTATCTGGAAGTGTTAATTCAATGCCTTGGGATTTATGTTGTTTATGTGTATTATCTCGGCATATCCCATAGAAGTAGACATTTAAAACAATTGATTCATACAGATGCTGGTTTAATCATACAGATGTTCTTTTAAGAAAGGGGGTGAACCCCATTCAAAACGGGGAGGCTTGTTTCATTCTTTTAGACAAATATCTGCTTTGCAAACCTTTTTTTATCAAGGCCCCATTTACAGCATTAAAAAAAATGCTTTGTGAAGGTAACTAGAGATGCTAAAATAAATGCGCCGTATCTTTTTTTTGATGAAGGTTATATTTTTGATTTCAGCAGAAAATGAAGGATTTATATGATTATTCCCAAAGCATGCAGTGCTTAAAAAATGATTTTTATCTCATTTTGGATTTAGAAAATGTTTGTTTTTTTTATCTTAACTATATTAGTTCTTACAGTACAACAAAATTGTGTCCTTAAATGCCCATATCCTCCTCCTATGGAATAAAAAAAAAGGATAATGATTGGTAAAATAATCTCCCATCATGAGTTTAGGAAACGGTCATTTTTACCTTCCCTTCTTTGCAGTTGTATTATATTTCAGGCACATATGAGGGTTTTGGAGCATGAATGGACGATAGTTTAGACCAAAACCTTTGATTTATTTTTTAACATTGAAAGGAGTGCTTTTGTTTGTTGTTGTTCTACTAAATAACTCAGAGGTGGAACTGAAGGACTATAACTGATGCCTACATTTTTCTCCCTTAAGATTTTGCATCAGTTCTGATTAGTTAGGTCCTGAAGTGGTCCCAGACCTTGACGCGGTCGTCACCGTGTTTGGCTGTGGGTTTGATGGAACCTGGTATTTTGTTTGACAAATGAATGCATTGAAGTATTTATTGAATAAAGGGTGGAAATAATCTGGAATTTCCATGTTACCCATGGACCACCCAGCAGAGCTGATTTAGTGAAATTTGTGTATTACCAGTTCATTTGTTGATGGATTAACCTCTTAGGTGATAATTACTAACATATGTCTCTGTTAACCAGGAGACGATGCGGAACGGCATATTCCTCTCATCGAGTTCAGCAGGATGGAGCGATTCAGGAAACTTTACGTCTTTATGTCCTAATGGCTCCCAGTGGATTTGGGAAGGACTTGGAGAATGTGCCCAGGATGGGAGGGACATGGCCAGCGTCTACCTCGGCCTCCTGTCCATCGTTTGTTTCATGGTGTCCTCTCTTCCGTAAGTACTGATTTTTTTTTTTTTTTTATTTATTTTTTTTTTTTTTAGGAAAGGGCATTTTTGTAATTTTTTTGTTTGTTTTTTTGTTTTTTAATTATTCTGATTACAGACAGTATTACAGCTCCTGTAAAAAGGGAAATATGGACAGTGCCCTTTCCATTTGGTTCCTGCTGCTGTGGTTGGGAGGTGATTCCTGTAACCTGGTGGGCTCCTTTCTGGCCGACCAGCTTCCTCTTCAGGTGATTTATAAAAACACGTATTTAAAGGTTTGATATCCTATTTAAAACCTGTTAAGTAACAAACACCCTTAATGGTTGTGTCCCAACAATAACAATACAACAGGAATTTGATTAGGTTTTTGATTATGCTTGTATTGGTCATCATGAAGCATCTAAAGTTGTTTAAAACAAACTATGAGAAGATAAGAAGTTATTTTATTGTTTTTTTTCCCTGAGAATCATGTCTGTGTTTTCTTGTCAAATAGACCTATACAGCGATTTATTACGTCTTGGCCGACCTGCTGATGCTGGCCATGTACACATACTACAAAATGAGGCACAGAATGGCTCAAAGTGAGTATTTATTTTTTGAGTTTGAATTTCATTTTTTGCTTTTTTTGATATCCTGTTTAGATACGGTGAGCTTTGTTCCATTGATACAGAATCTTACTTCAAAATCAAATAAACGTTGCAAAAATACACCCTTGATACACTGCCTGGCCAAAAAAAATGTTCTCACCAATAAATGGTCCCACTCTGTAATATTTTGTTGGACCACCTTTAGCTTTGATTACAGCCCACATTCTCTGTGTCATTGTTT
>JAUZNJ010086151.1:0-23155 GCA_034780135.1 Jordanella pulchra
AATAAATGAAAAGAAAATTAGAAATAAATAAACTTCACAGAACCTATTACTTCTGATTATTTGGTTTAGGCAGCGAAACCGTTACAAATAAAATATGCCTGAAGAATTGGGTCACCTTGTGGTGACTGTAAGTGGTGTTCTGAATAATATGAAGGGCGATAAATGTAGATGTTTCATGTTTCCAGCGTTACTGGGAAACCGCTGTTGTGCAAGTTGCTGCAGACTGATGGGCCCTGTGGTGTACCTGGAGAAGTCTCTGAGGAAGCTTTGGCAGTCAAATTAGGGCTGCAGTCTAGTTCCTTGTTGTCCCGATAACCCCTGTAGAAACTCAACACTCACAAAACTTCAGCTTGAAGATAAAAAGGTTGAAGATAAAAATGAAAATAATTAGCCATTAAACAGCTAAAACTCACCAAATACAAAATCCTGGTTATTATTTTTTGATCCTGTCAAATTGCTCAGAAATATTTCAGAAACATCCCATCACCTAATATATCTGTAAGGCTAGATTTTGCAATGTATACGGTATTACTGGATTTTAATGTGTGCCAGAATAGAAAAGTAATCACGCATGTGCACGGTGACCTCAGTCTGCACACAATATCTCTGGACATCCTTGCCAGAAACATGATGGATAGTTAAAAAAAACAGGAGATTATAGCAAGAGATGAGAAAGAAGAATCAGATCTTCAGATAAAGGCATGCCAAACAAATCTTTTAGAACAAGAAGAGAAGGAGTGAAGGAGAAAGGATCGGAATATAGGAAAAAATGACTGATGGAGTCAGACTGAAGAAAACATGCAGTCCTGCGGCTATTTCCGGAGGCTGAAGCTGAAATCTGATCACAGGCAGGAAGTAGCCATCACTCTACCTCCCTGTCTGCCTAACACTGCAAGGAGACACACATCGTGGTATAATATTGCACCTGATGTTGTCCTCTAATTGACTAAAGGACACACACAATTGGCCTATTAATTAACCGCTGCTTTAATCTCATTTACACTCAATCCATTTTTTTTAATCTTTCCTCTTTAATTGGATTTTACAACAATGTAAAATAATTGTTGTTACTTGTAGGTTACAAACAGACATGTTGACAAGGCTTTTGGCTTTAGGTGTTTAATAGCTGGAGTTTCTGGGTTTGTAAAACATCTGGAAAAAAAAACCCAAAGAGGTTATGACTAATGAATATTTTTAAGGAACTTACAGGTACATAGTGACATTAAAGGCCTTTACCAAAAAAAAACAAAAACAAAATCCAGTTGATTATTGTAAAATAAGGGTATATACTCTAACGAATCATCCTGATACTGTTTTTAAGCCTAAATAGAACCTTAGCAGTGGGGGCAATGAGCTGACAAAAACAGAGATGGAGCAGTCCGTTGGCATTACCGTTGGACTACCAGAAAGCCAAATGCTGACCATTGACGTGGATACTAAATAAATCCAGACTAGGCTGTAATGTCTCATGGAAAAAGAATTGTGAAAAGCATTGCTAACAGTAGCACAATTAACAACGACATGAACTCATGTCTGTCAACTTCGCAGTGAAATCAGGATGCTTCCTGAGCTGTTAGCTCCAGCTGTAGTGAACTCCAACAGTCGGGCAGTTTTCCCAGCAGCTTCAATTTGATCCCTCTTGGAATCAAACATCTTCTTACACGTTTTTCCATTTGATCTGAACTTTTATTTTGTTTTTATACAACTACACTGGAAATTCCATGTTTGCCTCTACTGCTTCAGATTGTTGACAAATTGAACGCATTCGGAGTGACGTAATCCTGATCAAATGGTGTTATGTTAATAATACACAGAAAGACTTTATTTAATAACAGATCGAGCAAAAACAAACCCTAAAAGATAAAATGAATACTTTGCCAACAGGGCTCCGTAATTTGTCATAAAATCATTATAAGCAACCAGAGTGAGTTACTGGCTTAAACTCTTAGAAAAAAGTCCAATAACTTTACTATGTGCCTTTAATCGTTGGAATAACTTGTCAGATATGTTAAGGATCTTGATCTTTGATTTCTTCAGTGCATTTTTCAGCAATATAAGACTGAAGGTCAGCAGCACAGGGGAGGCTTCTTTTTAGTCTTTACACCTTTAACTCCCACCACAAGACACACTCCCGTCATCTACAGGAATAACTGCAGTTAGTCACCTGTAGGGGTGATGGCATCAGAATAAATGAATTAATGAAGCTTAACAAGCTGATGAAGAAGACTGTTAAAGTCCAACAGGTTGTCTTCAGTCAGAGGCTTCACTGTAAAACAAACTGCTACAGGAGATCTGTTCTCCCTGCAGCTATAAACATCTAAAACAACTGGTTTAAGAAGCCTTTGTGATATGAAGTACAACATTTATTTTCCTTTTGAAATAAAATAAAGTATTTTTGAACTCAACTGAATAAATGCATTTCTAATACAGAAATTATTAAAGAATATTTGTTTGTGTGCAAATCAGTCTAACTAGAACGCTCACTGGCCTTGATTGAATGACTCGGGGTTTTTTGAGGAGAATTTCTATTAAAATAATTTAGAGGTATGAAAATCTGACCTGCATATGATAAATCTGTTAGTGGTAGATATCCTGTTTGTTGACCTTGGAGGCTAAAATTAACGGCTAAAATTAGAGGCTGAAACAAAAGCCCACTTCCGATTCCCTAATTAAAAATAAATGTTAATTCATCACTTTTGTGTATTACAAGAGATCCCCTGAAATATGTAAACCGGAGTTGTGAAACAAATGATCTTCTTGTGTAAAACTTAGATCGGAATCAGAGTGAGAACAAACGCACACATCCTTTACATGTAAACATGTTGATCAAAGCAGCAAACAGCAACAGGTTGGGGAGGGAGAGCTCTATGCAGCTTAAACTTTTAAACTGTAGGAACAGAGTGTTGAAAAAATGAAGCAGATTTTAAACAGAAACAGTTTTAAACCTTCCAGACTGGTTACCAGCTTATGTCTACTTTACATTTTTATTACCAGATTCAAGTTTTTATTTCCCTACTAGATCGTTTTTATTGGTTTTTCTTGTTCTTTTCAGTCCAGAGGAGGAAAGTGTGCGTTGGAAGAGGATGTGGTTTCTGAAGGTGTTCAGCATTTGACTCCCACTCGGAGGATAGGGGTTTGAGTCCCACTGGGACGTTTTATTTTTAGGCTTTGCCTATGCTCGAGGTTTTGTGGGGGAGGAGTTAAGAGAGCAGCAGGATGGAGACATTTATCCTCTAAATTCTTCTTGTTTTTTGTTTTTTTTTTTGTCTCTGACACATTTTTTTGTCTGAGCTTGAACAGGAACTCAAATGAATTATTGAAAAGGATTTTAAATGTGAACAAGGCTGTTGTTTTGACGACAAACTATGGAGGCTTTTATTACACTTCAGTAAATTTGGATTTGCTGCGTTCATCTGCCTCCAGCAGCACCCACATTCACTAAATCACCATAAAGGATGATTGCATAAAGTACGAGGCCTGAAAAGGACGGAGCTATTTCTGTTTTAAAGCATCTTACTGAGATCAGTTTTTTTTTTTTTTGAAGCAGACGAGATCCTCTATCATCTGGAAATCACACAGATATGGATGCAATACGGAAAAAGATGAGAGGGGCCCAGTGTTACTGGGACAGTTTAATGGGTTCATAATACGGACACGTGTGCCTGTTTTTCTTTGTTTCATTTTCCGTTTTTGCCGTTGCCTCTCGGCCAGGACTCATTTTGAAAGAGGTTTTTTATTCTCAACGAGATTTTATCTCGGTCATAATTCAGATTGTCTTTCAATTGTCTTTTTAAACTACAGATTAGATTCTCTTCACACTTTGGGTGCAAACATTCCTCTGAGGAATGAAAATGTTTTTCTATTGGTCTGCATGGAGCATTTTCATTGTTAAATTCGCAACAACAGCAAGTATTTATATTGGGCTTGAAGTGAACAAAGAGCCTGTGAAAAGAATGGATTCCCTAAAAGTCAATCTGAAAAAGAGAATTAAGAAAACAAAACTGAAAATTTAACACCTGTAAAAAAAAAAAAAAAGAAATCGTTATGTTAACAAAAATGTAAATATAAAATCTAAAAATAAATGTTGAACCAATGAAATAATAAAAAAAAAATACATATAAAAAAATGTTTTAAATAAAATTTTAGAAAACAGCATAGTGACTCAAAAACTAAGTTCCATTTCTGGATGGCTATTTTTTAAAATATCAGTTTACAAAATTTGTTTTTATAATTTTTTATTTTCCAACATGTTCCTTGCTTTCAACAGTAATAAAACAAAAATCACTCCTGTTGTGAAGAAAACCTGCTACACAAATAAATCAGAACAGAACAAAACGCAAACTACAAGGAGAGGTGA
Organism: Jordanella pulchra; assembly: GCA_034780135.1. Lineage (NCBI taxonomy): Eukaryota > Metazoa > Chordata > Actinopteri > Cyprinodontiformes > Cyprinodontidae > Jordanella > Jordanella pulchra. The sequence continues at coordinate 4,358 of JAUZNJ010086151.1, forward strand.
CGCCTCTGGATCAAATCAGAGATATACGAAGGACTCTGTATATGTAAAGCTCTAAAGGTTAAGACTAAAAGACAGCAAAAAACAAAAAACCTTGAACTAACAGGCAGCCAATGAGGCGACATTAAAACAGCTGTTATTTGAGTTTATCTGTTTGAGCAGCAGAGTTTTGGACCACCTGGAGATAACCTAATTAAAACCATTAAAACAAGTGAACAGAGAACTGACAACAGAATGAAAAAAAGAAGAACCTCCAAATCTAAGTTTGAAGATTTTCTCATAAGGAAAAAGCAGGTCTTTACTATCTAAGGAGAAGCTTTGATCAAAAAGATGCCTTGTTTGATATCAGTCAGGGAACCATTCAATAATGAAGGCCTTTGTTTTTCTATGTTTAGCTGTTGGAGGTTGTTGTTCAGCCGCAGCTTCATGTTTGTTATTGAGCTGATCAAAGAAGACAGTTTTTAAACCTTAGCAGTCTTAAAGGAGCAGGAGAGCTGAATATCATCGACGAAGACGGGAAACATTGTAAATCCTCTGAATCATCTACGGTGGTCGTCAGGTGGAAACAGAAGAACGTGCCGAAAAAGCATGTGATCCAAACTCCAAATTACACAAAAACAAATGCAAAAGAAAAACACTGTAAACCAAAAGTGCTATAATCACTGAATTAGAAGGAAAAACATAGTCACAAAAAAATAATAATGCAAACAAGAAATACTGCAACCACAGAAAGAAAATGATGCAAACAGTAACAACAGCAGTGAGCTCGCTCCACAAAACAGAAGCACTCCAGACCACTAGAGGGAGTCTGACAAAGAACGAATCATATGGGGCCAATCACTTTTGTTGCATTTGTTTTTTGTGTTTGCATGTTTTATAGTTTGCATCATATACGTGTTTGCAGCTCTTTTCTTTTTTGTCCACAGCGTTTGTCTGTTGCATTGGATTTTTTTTTGTGTGTTTGCGTGTTTTCGAGTTCTCATCATACTTGTTTTTGCAGATCGTTCTCATTCTTCATTTACTGTGCGTTTCTCGGACACCGTAATCATCTGACGTACAGGAAGAATTTAAAGTAAAAACAACACAAACTCCTGTAAAACAAACATTGGATAAAAGAACAAACAAGACTATAGAAATACCGGCATATTTCTATAGGAAATTTCCCAGTGTTTGGTCAGCTGTGATACTTCCGCTTAATTTAAAAAACAGAGCTAACCGTACAGCAAAATTATATGTATAAAAAGAGCATGGGAGCTAGGAATATCTAAAAATATACGGCTCAGACATTTTTTATTTAGTTTTCCACTTCTTTTTCTAAAAGCTTTGATACACCACTCGATTTCTTGCTATTTTGATGCATCTTCTAAAGACAAAGTAAGAACATACATCTAAAGCTAATATTACGCTAGTCCTGCTGCTACCAGGGATTAAAAATGTTTTATCAGATCATGTTAGAAGCAGAAGGAACGTCACACTGCGTGTTTCAGAAAACATTCACCGCCAAGCAGGATTTTTTCTGTTCTTAAAGACAAACTGACCACTTTTCACATGCTATGTTTTAGACCCACGCTAGCATCTTATATCAGAGGTTAGAGCAGCTAGCATGATTGAAACAGCGACGTCTCTCTATGTTCCCAGGAATGAAGACCTCTGCGATTTACAGAGGTTTGGTCCAGCATGTTCTATGAGGCCCAACTGTGATTCACATGCAATACACATGTGAACTACAGAAACATAGGACATGTACACATGTGCGTACAATGTGAATCATATGCTCACAAAAATATTTCACCCAAATTTTACGTTTAATTTTGACACAGACATATTAATTATACCTTACATGATTTAATATAGCGTATTTATTTAAAATACATAATCATCAGATTTATTTATTTGGTATTAATAAAGTATACTTACTAAAAATTAATAATAATGAATGTTGTTAATTCAAATACATAAAGTTATTTGTTTAAATTGTATAATAATCAGGTTACCTTTATGCAATTCAAGCATAAACTTTGTATATTTGAAATAAGAAACACTCAGTATTAATTTTGTTGAAGTATACTTTATTAATTTAAAATAAATAAACCTGATGATTATGTATTACAATTAAATAAACTTTATATACTAATGAATATGGATCCTAGAAGGTTGATAAATTAGCTGTGAGATTAAATGATCTAAAGAAAATAAATGGGAATTTTTATGTAATAAATTAACATAAAACTTAGAATTATGGTGAAATATCGTGAATCACATGTTATCATTAAATCAACATGTTTACATGGACTTTTATATGGGATTCATAATTTCAATAGTGAACTGCAGGTCATGTGTTTTAAATCCTGATTCATCTCAAAGGTTGAAGAAATTACTTTTTTTATTTTGTTGGAAATTGCTTTTTCACTCACAGCAGTGAATGAAGAGGTATACAAAATATATATATACGTGACTGAAGTAGATTAATTTAGTTATATGCTTTCATAACTATTCAGAATCAGAAAAAAAATTAAAAGATTCAAACAGTATTTAAACATCATTATTTAAGTATCATTTTGATAGAAAGGATTTATAAAACTGAACATCTGGTTTATATAACAGACGGGTGTTTGCCTATGATGCTCTATTTCATTTTTTAAATTTTTGATACTAAATACTTAAAGTACATAATAAGATGTTTAAATAAAAACATACAAATATATAACAAAACACAAATACCTTTTTTTGACTAATGTAAAAATAGTTTTGCACAGAGCACAGTCTGATGATGTTCACATGGAAGAAACATGTTAATATGTGTTGCAGATGTAAGTTCCACATCTGATCAAAAGTTGAATGTGCAAAATGTGACCCACATGAAGAAAGAAAATATCACACATAAACTTCATGGGGCCTTTTTGTAAATACTCTAACATTATATATATCTATCTATATATATAGATATATATATAGATAGATATATATCTATATATATATATCTATATATATATATATATATATAGATAGATATATATATATACTTCCACCTCTCAAAAAAGATCATATCGTTTTGAGCCACCAGGGGCGCTAGACCTGTGACTTCCAGGTTTAGTGCCACTTGAAACAAACCAATATTACTTCCAACCTCTCTTCATGCAGCCTCCCCTCGACTCGTCCGCCACAAATAAGTATAATTAAGGAGGTGATGCTGTGAGTGGAGGTTGTAGCTTTTTCCTATCATTTCCTCTCAGCTACTACGGACCTAAATATCACTGTTTGTGTGTTGACTCATTGTATACAATATTTAAAACTTGATTTAAATCGTGATTTAAAACAAAATAAAATCCTTGACATTAAAGAATCAAATCCAGTCAGCGGTGGTTCTGTTTGCCTTTCACACTCTTTTTTCTTTTTTTATTGCCTCTGTAAGCTCTTCAGTCTCAGTGGATGTGAAGGTGAGAGGAAGGTTCGGTCGCTTACATGGGAATTGGGACAGTGTGAAAGTACATGCTGTTCTTTTTCCTCCTCCCGGCAAGAAAACCAAACAGTTTTCTAGTTTTTCCCGTTTTGCATTTTGTAAAACTCAACCCGACCTTCATTTACACTAGTAATAAGTTAAAGTATTTTTGATTTTTCATGAGAAAATAAAACAAACAGAACAAGTGAAACTGGATTCCATGTTCCCATTTAAAAGAGTCAAAAGAAAGAGCCTGAATATATCCTATGGAAGGTAGATTGAACTGCTAAGCAGCAAATCGGTTGTTCTTTGTGATGCTCTTGCTTCAGGGCATTGAGTTTGGAGTGGGCCTCCTGTTTGAACAGTGTACTATATAAATATAACAGTGGCCTGCTCTCTGTGTGCACAGGTAGAACAACTCTATATCAAGCTGCAACCATGGATGAGATGGACCTGCCCCAGATGAAGAAGGAGGTGGAGAGCCTGAAGTACCAGCTGGCCTTCAAACGAGAGAAATCCTCCAAAACAGTCACAGAGTGAGTAGATCTGATCTGATGGATATGGATTTTGTTGCAAGCAAAGAACAGGTTTTCTTAAAGGAAATCCGAGAATAGTGCAATCTAGAAACAAAAATTAAAAAACCTTTTTTAATAAAAAAGTTACAAGAGTGACCTTTTTTATCTTGGATTTGATTTTTACTTCAAATTGTGTTTTGGAAATCACATTTTCTCGACTTCGTTTCCCTGCAGTTGAGGGGCGTAAAACTCAATATCAAAAAGAGAAATGTGATAAAATAAAATGTACAAGTATCAAATCTGTAAAAGTAAGTTAGATTATAAAGTTGTAAAAAACAAAAGTTAAATTTATTTTTGGATTGAATTTTTTTAAGTTTCCATTTATAAAACATGTTCTTAAGAACAATAATGGATCAAAATTCACTGTATAGCTATGATATTTTGAAAAGAGAGTTTTGAGAATAACTTGTTTTTACAAAATTCTTTTGTAATTTTCTCCTTTCAAAGCCTATTTTTTTAAGATTTTATATTTTTTGATTGTATTTTTTCATTTTTATTTTTTTTTTCAGATTGAATTTCACAAATTGATTTCTTTTTAAGTTAGTTTTCAGGGATCACTTATGTTCTCTTGACCAATACAAATGTTGCTAATGTCCAGCAGACCAATAGATTCTCACTAGAGAGGAGAGCCCGCCCCCAGAGGTAAAGAGAACGTAGCTTCGAGTAGAGCCGGACCTGCGCAGACTTTTTGTGCTAAAGCATAAAAAGTCATAAAATTCAATCCGGTCAATAGATATTTTTTTTTTTTTTTTAACTGACAGTCAACAATAAATTACATATTGTGTCAAAACCTCTTGCATATTCGGTTTCACATTTCCTAAAACCTCTCCAGGAAGAGCTCAGATCAAGTACTACATTTCCAATACAACAAAGTAAATGATAAAAACAGAAACAACATTAACCAACGAAACAAAACATTAACCTTTTACAAATCACTGCAGGGAATGGTCCCACCTAGCACATGTATCAGCGATGTTTGTTCTTAGAGTGGATTTCTTCTGAAGCTGCAAAGATACAAAAAACCAAATCTGAAAGGGATAGTGGATCTAATAACTGCCTGAGTAGCACAATGGATATTTTTACAATACTCTTCAAGCACAGGGCATAATACATGATATAATATGATGAATACACTCTGTGCTTGTCGTCCGAAGGCGTTTCTGATGAAGGATCTAATCAGAAAAATCCTCTCCAGCTTAGAACTTGTGATTTTGGTCTTTGTTTGACATATCCTGAGCCACTCTTCAATAGAGAGGGTGGAAAATAAAATGTGAAAATACAAAAATCTGCCAAAAAGAGCATTTGAAATAATATTTTTTTAAAATATTTTTTTAAAAAAAGGAAAATAAAATCTAAGAATTAGCTTTTTTGTTAAGGACGTTTACAAGGTTTCGTTTCTGGATTGCATCTTATTCAAAGTCTTATTTGCTTGACACAATAGTCTCGTCATGCAGAAAAATATCATGCAATTTTTATGTTTTGTTTTTAGATTTTTTTAATACATGACAACGTTTTTGTGTATTTCATTGGGGATCTATATAACAGGACTAAAGGACTGGATGTAATTAAAAAAACAAAAGGAAAAATAATCTAAACACCTTCTTAGAGTTTTTGTCAAGTCTTTAATCTCAAACTCCTGTAAAAAAAACAGCCTTTAGAAGTCATCTAATTATCTAATAATAAATCACACATCAATAGGTCTTTGAAGGCTCCAAGATTGTAAATAAACACATTAAAGTGTTATTTAGAAAGAAGAACACAGCAGAGAGGCAGAAATAAGTGGTGGAGAGGTTTAAACAGGATTGGGTTCTAAGCTTTGTTTAACCCATAACCTATAAAAAGGATAATGCTACAATTATAATTAAGTATAATTGTAAAATGTATTGTTTTCAGATTGATTTTTATGAGTTGCCTTCTTTATAAATTATGTAACACAACGTAGCAGTATCAGATTTAGGGGCGGTACGTTGTTCCAGGAAGACCTGTTTTTGCCACCAACTTCAGCGCAGTTACCCGTCTGGGCGTTTGGTGAAAATTCAATCTGGAAGATTATCAGTGTCATCTCAACCCGCTGCGTTCAGCTCCAGCCAACTCCTCCAAAGCCAATCATCTTTCAAGATCCCCTTCATTTAGCTCCTGGCAAGTTTGTCTCAATCGAACAATCGAATCGAACTTCCACCCACATCTGCCCCTTCTCCTCCCACCCTCCTAAACCATTCTTACTCCCATTCTCCTCTCTGGCTTGTTCCACCCACCAGTGTGTGAAGACATCTCGAATCGTTTTCCTAGGTTACTCATCCAAGTGAATGTTGATTTACAGCATGAAAGTCTTCCGCCGGGGCCCGAGCGCCAATGAACTTATTTCATTTATATCTGCTTCAGTCTCATTGGACCTCATTCTTCCTCAGCAGATGGCCGCTCACACTGAGCCTGGTTCTGCTGGAGGTTTCTTCCTGTTAAGGGATTTTTCTTCTCTCCACTTGCGCTACACACATGCTGTATAAATGTCTTACCTGTATTCATAAAGTGAATTTGTCCAGGTTGAAATGTGCAATGTTAAAATCACAGACATTTGTTCAGTGTAAGAACATTGATGCACACTCAAGTCCGACACACTCTGCTCTGCCAGCGGTGTTGGTGCAGAAATCCGTCTTTGCGCACACTTACCTCTTTGTTTGTTTTTGTCTGTTTTCTGTTGGCCCTTGCTATTTAATGAACTATTTGTGGCTGATTAGCAGCATCTGTGTAAAATGCTTTTGTCCAACGTTTAAGGATTTTATTTCTTCCAGCTCACAAGAACTTTCTTTAATTTCTACTAAGGGAACCACTAAAATATATCCAGAATAAATATTTAATTCCTTATTGTTTATTTTTGTATAAAGACCCAGATGAAAAGACACATAAATCCTTTTTGATTATTTCTCTCATAGTTCCTGCTTCTATCTATTCAAATAAGATGTAAATATTTCCTTGTATTATAAAAACATTTTCCCTGTTTCCTTTGAATATCTCAACGTTTTAGTTTACATATTTCTTAAATTATGGTCTGGATTGTCATGGCATTATAGGGCAGTGTTGGAGGTTCTCAATGTAATTTTTATATCAGTTATATTGGTCCAAATCTGAAAAAAACCATCAAACATTTTTAATATGCTTGCAGGGTTTAATAAAACACATATAGGCCAATCAATTTTCTTTATATAGTAAATATTGAGGATTTCAAACACTAAACACACTGCATTTATTTGTTGAAATGTTCAATACTTGCTGCATTTTCAGCATCACAGATTGGACCTCCTTCGACCAGCCAATGTTCTTATCATTTATAAGTCATCAATTTGCAACATGAAAACCATAAAGAAAACACCCACCTTGAAGGAGGGTTGATAATTCAGAAAATTGCTTTTTTTTTGTCCAGAGTAACTGAAAATGCTCCTCAATGAATCTGAATAGAATAATTATTACATTTACAAGAAATTATTTAAGTAAGCATAGTTTTTGGGGAGTAAATCTTGTTTTTCTCTCTTTTCACAAAGTTTGGTCAAGTGGATTGAGGACGGTGTACCTGAAGATCCCTTCCTAAACCCGGAGCTGATGAAGAACAACCCGTGGGTGGAGAAAGGCAAATGCATCGTCCTCTAGGAAGAAGACATCTGTCCTCCCAGAGCTCCCAGTGTCAACAGTAACCCCTGCAGACGACCCCTGAAGCCGACCTGGACTGTGAGGGCAGAGGCAGAACAGCGCCCAATGAGCTCTCATCATGAATGTACTACAGCTGATAACCCCCCCACCCATTCACCACAGACACACACACGGCAACAAGGGCACAGAATCACACGTTTCCACGTCTCCTCAAACCTCACTTGACTCTTTCTCTGCAAGTTTATTACTGCCACGGCAATCTAGCATCACTATGATATGAAAGCAACAATTATTACTTGTACTATTACACTGGTTTGTATGAATATACTGTATGATTATTTATTTATTCTGCTGGCGGTCGCAAGCATTTTCTTCGCAGATTTCTTTTTTAACTTCGGACTTTATTGGGTCAATGATGTTTAATACAACGTAGACTTACATCCTCACTGCCAGACTGACTGCAGGTGCACTGAAAGAAATTCATGACTGTCATCACCACTAAAAACATAACCACACACATTTAACCTTAACTGAAATTAGACTTTAAAAGAATGAACCTAAGAAAATTTAAAAAAGCTTATTTTAATAGTTTAATTAGATTTGAAAGAGAACCCCAAGAGTAACCTTCTGTAGGTTAGAAAAGTTGGTTTTAATAGTTGTTTTTTTAGTACAGACATTTGCAATGAGTGTTTAATCAACAGCGTCCATAAGATTTACGTCCCCTGTAGACACATATACATCAATTAGCCATAGTTTAGACAGTAAAATAGACGACCTATAGTTTTATATGTAAAGAACGACAGAGAAATATGTAAATCACCTCAGTTTAGCTACATGTTATCTGTTAGCAAATTACTCAATGTTAGTCATTTGATTTAAGTCTAATCTATGCTAACATGATAAATCACAAACTGTAATATGCAAGCGAACATGACCCTTTTCAAAGTGGGCTGTTTAAAAAATGGAAAAAACAAAATTGGTGTTGACTTGATTATGGACTATAGCAGCCTACTTAGCATTGACAACAACATAACCATTACTGTGAGTTTTTGAAAATCTATTTTAACACATTTACTTCAAATCCAAGCTGAAGACGTAATGAATATTAAAAAATGTTAAATACTTTTAAAGAAAACATGAGCTGTTTTTGGAGAATCGCTACGTTAGACATGCTAATAACATTAATCCCTTGAGTTAAGTGCCACCTTTTTTTGGTTCACTTTTTTTCAGATACTCTTCGTAATCCTTCAAGAGTGATATTAGTCACCTTTCTTTCTACGTTTTTTTATTTATTTAGATTTACCCACAATCTTTTGGTTTTTGAGATGTTTTAGCTAACTATTTTAGGCAAAAAGACCTATTTAGGTTATATTTTAATGCTACGGGATTCTTAGTCATTCATTTACTTCAAAGATTATCCACCATTGTATTGTGGTTTGGTTATATCTTGAAATCTCCTTTAAATAGGCAAGAAAATCAAAATCAATCAATTATTAGCTGTCCAGCCCTTACATAAATGGACATTCATGCACATAGGGTTAGCTATGTTAGCATGCTAGCTAAGTTTGCATAGCATAAACATGTTAAAGTTATAAATAACAAAGTTTAACAAACAAGTCCTGTTAAATAACTAAAATATAATAACTCCTTTATAGAGAAACCCTCCATAAAATGTAAGAATTCTGCTCTAAAACTAGATTCAAAGCCCATACAGTATCAGAAAAAAACCCTAATTTGTAACACTGATGATATATATGGTCACCAAATTATTAACCTGTCACATTCTGAAATGGAGCCATTTCGGTTGAAAAACCAAAAGGGAACAAAAGCAGTGAAAATAATTGGATTTTTATAGTAGCAGCCTGACTGGTCTGGAGGTGAACAGTCCAGTCCACACAACACATTTAAAACTTGTTAGGCCCATGAGCTGCCCGTTACCAACTCACAGGGGAGAAATATATGTCATGAAAATAAGGTGAATTTGATGCAGGACAAGGTGTCACCATAAAATATTGCAGTTTAGCGACTTAGGAGCCTGCCTACAAAGAAACGTCTAAAATGTTGTTTGTGACAGGTTATATGGACATATGACAATTCTCTGACTAAAAGCGGCCATTTGCGGATATTTTGTGAAAACCATGACTCTACAGCTTAAACTGTTTGAAGAATACCTCATGAAATATGTTTACCACCGCCTGCGAAAACTATGCTAGCACTCAATTAGCTTCCAAAACTAGCTTACTATTATGTATGGCTGCAGCCCTTTTCTTAGAGTTGAAACTTCCTTTAAAGGACAATCATACTCAAATTTAGCTTCAGGGTCACGATGTCGGTTATGACTAAATGAAACCCTCTGTCTCTGGGGTGAGTTTAGGTTTCTGCTTTCTCTCGTCCTGAACTACATTCCCTAAAGACCACGCACAAACGTGGAAACAAACACAATAAAAACCTTTCACACAGATCCCCTTCCTCACATGTATAGACACACCCCTTTAACTTATTAACTTATTTATTTATTTATTGAAAAGGCCTTTCCTTAAGCTTTTTTATATAGTGGCACCCAATTTCCTCTTTGTGTCCACACAGAAAAGAAATAAAATGAAGAAATTTCCCCCAAAAAAGCAAAACCTTGCCTGATCACCATCTACTACTGCCTTGTACACAGTTTCCTTAAAAACGAGAATGTAAATATGTGGCATGAGGTTCCAACATCACCGCTGACCTCAGCGCTGGCCTGTGAGTGCATGTGACTGCAATCTTATGTTTATGTGTGTATATTTTAGAAATAAGTTTGGACAAGAGGCTCCCATGTGGGTTTGCGAAGCACACATGCAGCTGCATCACACACAGGAGGCTGAGCAGATCAACACACAGACACGCACACAGAGGCACGCTACTCAGCAAGAATGTGTATGAAGGCAGGAGTGGCAAGGAGACCAGAGTCTGGAAACGACTCGGGACAGCAGAGCTTCACATCTTCTCTGTACTCTATTGCATCAGATTTACTCTGTCTTTTTCGGTGCTGTGTCTGGAAGTTTGAAGTTTACTTCCAGATATTAATATTTTTTCCAATTAAGAGCTACTAAAGATGTCTGTTCATGTTTTTTTAATTAGAAAACATGAACTGACTTAGATTTTGCATATGCCAATTGTAACATTAAAACCTTAACATGCAGTTGTGTTCAAGCTAATAGCGTTACTTAATGTATCCCAAAAAGATCAGAAATTTGCACAAAAAAATGTGTTTATACATAGGAGTGTTTGAATCCCTCTTTAAAAGCTTTTATATATTCTGTAAAAACTAAAAACAGCTCATAGCTTTGGTTTCTCTATGAATAAGTGAAGTAATATTTCATTAATAAGCAATGCTTTTAAGAACTGGATCCCATCTGTGTTACATGGTTGGCTTCACATGGTTAATCAGCCCTAAACCATCAGCCTGCTCTACATTCCACTGTTGTTCTGCATTTGATGGTTTTGCCTCAGAAACTGCATAATTTATCTCAAACCACAGGTTTTCTGTTGGATTTAGGTCCAGGACTTTAGTTCTGGTCACTCCATACTAATGGTTACATCATGTAGGTCTTTAGTCAAGATGCTACTTGTTCAGCTGTGTGTTAGGGTGCTGGTATCTTGTCGAAAAAAACGTGTCCAAAGGATTTCCTCTTCAAATAATTTGATACTGTCAAACTGATCAACGATCCTCGGTTTAAAAAATGCACCCCGTATCATATTGTCAGAATCACATATTTTACCGTGAAGCCTGTGCCAGCATGTAGTGTACTGTGGCTTGAACTCTACTTTTTCTTGTTGTAAGGGTGTCAGTAGCTCTTTTCTTATGATCTTGTCCCTTTTCAACAAAAAGACTTTGCAGATACCTTGTTTTGATGTAGGCTTCTCTGATTGTAATGGATAACAGATAACTTCTAGATTTTCCAATTTGCCATCTTAACTATCCTTTACTCCATTGGAAGGGTATCTTACAGTTTTCTTCTACTTTCTTCTTTTTTTGATCTCCATTTCTAGATACTTGAGAATGATTTAGCCTTTAATTTCTTGCATTTCTCGATATGTCAAACCTCTTTTTAAAGGGTCTATATTTTGCAAAATTAATATTTATTCACCTTTAATCTGTTAACTGTCATCTCCGATCCAATTTTGCTGCCACAGTAAGGCTAGTGTTCACCATTACACCAGCATGAACAGCAGCTGATTTAATTTGTGGTTTTTCAGCTTTTTGGTGATTTTCATGTGGCCAGTTAGTAGCTTCATTTTTTTATAAACCCATTCCTTTATCAAAATAATGCTGAAATTTTGCTACATAAATCAGGTGAATAATGCAGCCCCCCTCTGTCATTGAAAATGTGTGGCCAGTTATCCTTTTATGTGTAGTTTTCATTACCTGCTGCCTCCAGGAAGCACATACCTTGACTGTGCTGCGCCGCGCTTCCTAAGTAAACAACAGACCTACTTTCTCAAATCTTCTTGCAGCAATATGAGACATCATTGATCATTTCTGCTCAAAGTTGAGACAAAACGATCTTTAAGCCATTAATCTGCACAGTGACAGCAGCAGCCCTTTTTATAGCCAATGTTTAAGTTAATAAAATGTGTCTTTCAACTGTGACACTTTATTTAGTGGCAACAGGCAGTGTGCCAAGTCTTTTTCCTGGGCTGGAAAAAATAGCACTAAAAACAACTAATATTTCACAAGCACTCAATACTCTGTAGTGCCAAAGGTGACATTTCATCATATATTTGCCTGTAGTTGACTTTGGAAGGCTTAAAATTGTCCTTACTGATTTAACTCCATCATACTATTGTTTTAACTCACCTCTCTTTTTAAATAAACAATTTTATTGAATTGCACAAAAATCATGCATGTCATGGCTGTTGGACCTGGTATTGCTACATCTACTAGTACATTATTCACCATGTAGAAATAAAATGAAGACCTTTCTGGTTTTACTGCTATTATTTTGAACACAACTGTATATCCAAAACAACATTTTAAAATATAGAGATTAGAAAGCAATGCTCCTTGATCTGTCTAAGAAAGAGTAATAATGAATCAGGACTTGCCTACCATGAGCATTAGATTTGGTTTTTGGCTACAGGACTGTAATCTTTGTACTGTCTACCTGAATCCCATCCTTTACTATCTGAAAATATGTGCTTTAAATTAACTTTAAGATTGAAAGGAACAAACATGCTTATTCAAAAGGGGATCATTGGAAAAGAACAAAAATGTCTTGACTAAAACTACAGAAGACGCACATGAGAGGAATCCTGCATCTGCCTGTCCCTTGTCTGTTTCACATCCTGCTTCTGTAGCTTTACTTGTTTGGTTTGTTTTTTTTCTATGATCTGAACTTGGGTATGTATGTCGCATATTACACGATTATGACTGTATAAGACCTTGTCTCGATACTTAGCAGCATATTGTACGTGAGCGTGCTTCGGAAAAATTATGCATCAGATCAAAAGTCCTAGTATAAGAATGACAATGAGCAATAACTTATAGACCGTTTTTTTATTGAATGTTTTACAAAATATTTACCTTACTGAATAAAGTAGACGATTTTTAGACTCCTTGGTTGTCTTGCATGTTTTTTATGCCTTGATACAAATAAATAAATATAAAAATATATACATTTTTATATAAAAGAAATCCCAGTGATGTGCCTTTGCCTGATAATGCACAGGTTGCCCCTCTGTGACTTTATTAGCGTTAAAACAAACTGAGAATTAGCTAAGGGTTAAAAATTGTTGTTCACAGATGTTAACCATGCAGGTTGGATGAGCTGAGCTGTTTTGGAAAGAAGAATGGATAAGAATTAAGTCCGGAGAAATTGGTTGAAAGACTTTGGGTTTTGGTTTTACAAAATGTTGACTCAAGGAGGTTCATGCAAATGAAGCTAGTCTTTTTAGATTTTTACTTTATTTAATTTCCTGAAAATAAAATCCCAGACAGTAACTAAAAGGGAAGGAATCCGATGGAATATAAAAAATTGGCTGAAACATGACGCAGGATTGGTTTCCAGACTTGTGATCTCAAATGTTTCTGCTGCTCCACTGCCACAGAAGGAAATGCTAAGGAGCATCATGTGACCCCTGCAGCTCCTTTTATAAAAGCCTGCCCCCCCACACCTTTTTCTCTATCACTTATACATTTCTAAGTCAAAAGCTTGGGCCCAAGGTTGAGTAGGGCCCACTATCCTGCTTCCAAAAACCCCAAAGTGCGGGCTAATCTACCCGTCTTAGTTTTGTAGAAAAGAGAAAAGAACCAGCAGAGGCTAACGGAAAGCAATTTCTTCTTTAACAATGATCACAAAGCCAAGAAAATAAAGCAAAAAAGACATGCTTGGCCAAAAAGTGAGAAAAACTTTGGTTCTCAAGCATAAAAAAACGTGCTGAACTCTGGTATTATTGCATCATTTTATAATAGTTTTAACATTTTCCCTCCAAATTTTCATTCTAAAAATAGAAGCTATTTAGTTTAGTTAAGTTTTATTTTATTAAGAGTTTTTTATTGCACTTTGTTTCACCTGGAGTTTTATTATTTTTGTCCATAAATTCCTATATTTTACATAAAATTTATGAATTTATTTCATATGTGTGCAGTGCAAACTGTTTGACCATGATTTGAGCTTGAATTACACTTTAATCTATGGTCCTAACACACAGCCTCTTGGGTACATTGTTGCCAACTCCTCTGTAAGAAAAGTAGCTGTCCCAAAAGTCGCTAAAAGTCGCTATATAAGGTCACTGCTTAATTTGCATGATCAATTGTATTGCAATGCGCTAGCATGCACAAATGTAGAGGAACAATGTCGAGTGAGAGACAACCAGTGGCGCTGACTTTACGCATGCGCAGTATGACTTTACATCAGTCTCCAATAGCCCCTCAGATAGTTGCTAGATTTGTTGCTGGTCACTTTTTAAAAAAATTAGTCGCTATGGGGCTCTGAAAACTCACTAAATTTAGCGAGAAAGTTGCTAAGTTGGCAACACTGCTTGGGTACCTGTTCACATAGCAACACATGACAGTCAGAAAGTTAGTTTGAATATCAAACAATATAAATAACATAAGCAACATAATTTTTTAGGTGCATTTTGATGATGTAGAACAAGTTTTACAATTTTTTTGTGAAAAAGAGCAACAGCAAGGGTAGGCAATGTCAGACCTTGTATGTAAATGACCTGTAGCTTTTACCAGCATGCATGACACACCTGAAACAAAATGCTAAACCATCTCCCTGGTGTTTCAGCCAGTTTAGCAGACACCTGGTAACTTTAACTATCCATCTGGTTTGGGTGTGTTAAAACAGGAATGCATGAAAAAAGATGAAGGTAGGGCAGTAGAGTCCCCCTCATTCAGATAGAAGAGAGAACAGAGAGTCTTCTTCCTCTTCTCTATGTAATGGAGTAAGAATAATTTATTTGTGGACCCAGGATTCGAACCAGACAACAGGATAGGTTTTTTAACAGTTTATTAAAAAGAGAGTTTCTGGGACTGGAACGGCAGCGGGAGTCAGTCACGAGGACCGCTTCGTCTGCAGGGAGATGATGAGGTGAGTGTCCAGCACAGATAGTCAGAATGTTTATCAGATATAAAGAGTGACTGACCTCAGGGTGGTAGGGTACAAAGTCCAGAGCCAAAAGGCAGAACCTGGGTAACCAGCAGGTTTCAGGGAGTCCGAAACTTGCTTCAATGACAGAGCCAGAGGGATAGCAGAGGTCTGAACCGGGGAGGCAGATGGCTGAGAAAAGTCCAGTCCAAAATGTAGAATCAAAACCTTTGTCCGGACGAGGGTCAGAACCAGGGGGTCAGATGACTGGGAAAACTTCAAATGGATTCAAAGCTTGTGGTCTGGGACAGAAAAAGGGTCAGAGACAAGACAGGAACCCAAACAGATCCAACAGGGGCTCAGACTTAATCAGGAACTCGGGGACAATCCAGGAAGACAACAATCTGGCACCAGCATGTGGTCTGAGCTAAGCTTTTAAAGGCAGAATCACAGGTGGAGATAATGAGCGTTAATGAGGAGTAGAGGAGCAAAGCAGCAGAGAAGATGCAGATGTTTAAGTAATCAGACCAGAGCTGGTGACCAGAATCACGATACTCTACACATTCTGCGACTCAAGAATGATAGTGAGGGTAAAATATAAAAAGATATTTCCACAACTGTTGATATTTTGGGATTTTAATTTTCTCTCAGTCCAACTCTGGTCCCATATTCTTCTCCAAAATACTTATCTTTTGCCCAATATAGCTTCACAAAGGTTTCTAAATTATATATTGATGTAAAAGGTAATAATTAGTATATGCAAGGCAAATTATGTAATTTACGAATAGCTAAAAACTAAAACATGTCATTCTAGATTTGACTTTAATTAAAGCTTTAGTTGTTTGAAAATACTTCTCTTTTATGCCATAAACTAGTATTGGACACTAAACAGGTAAACAAGTCACTAAAAGCACATGACCGAACACAATTAGTTTGGGACTATAACCTAGTTAAATTGGACTGTGAAGAGCCAGTTACACCTCATGTTACCAAACCTTAAGCTCTGAATCAAATCAGCTTAGTTCATTTTGCGTACACTGAAACTAGATCTTTTATAGTAAATCTAAGTTCTCTGCTTATAAATTCAAAGTTTGCTAAACTTGGTCCAACTTAAGCAACTGTTATGTAGATAAAGTGTTTGATAATAAAACACATTCAGATGTTATAAGAGGTTTTCAAAAAGTTATGTCAGTCCGTTCAAAATGTGAATCTTAATATATTGTTACACATGGAGGGAAATATTTAATTTTCATTCTTGTAATATTGTTAATTTTGGCTCACAGATAAGGAGCATTTTTAGTGACAGAAACTATTAAATTTATGGGTTTAAATAATATCAATAAAAAAGGGATATTTCAAACTTAAACTTAAATTCCTTTTATAGGAATTATTGAATCAGAGTGGTGTTTTCTGCAGGCATATAATGACTACAGGCTTAAATTTGAGGCAAAATGTCTTTCACTCAATTATTTGAAAACGTTTCAAAACCTAACAAGGAGTATTTATCAGTTCCGTCAGCTCGCACTGCAGCAGCTTGTAGGTGGAACTCTGAGGCACGTCCTCCTAAGAACATTCCAAGTCAGATGCAAATCAACAACCAAACCGCCCGTTTCCTGTGTTGTTGGAGTCTTTTGTTGTGTATGGGTTATGTGTTTGCCCATTTGAATGATGACGAGTGTTCTCGTGTAACTTCTTAGAACTCTGCTCCAGAACATCAGCAGGACTGCAGGACTGTGGGTTTCTGAGGACTGAGTTTGAAAATCACTGGACTGTAGTAACTTCTGGACTGTGTTCAATCTGAGTCTGGGCCACATTTGCTTAAACCTACCCATGCAAATATTGACCAAACTCCATGTACCATCTCGGGTTTAAAGAGACGTAAGCCTTCTGTTGGTACGTAAATGTAAACTGAGGGTCAAGGTGTGTTTTTTATCAGTGTTGGACCAACGCTAAGATAGAAACAAACAAACCCATAACACAAAGAACCAGATTGTGCCCCCCCCAATAAAGAAAAATCTACTTTCATCCCTTTACAGAAAGTAGTTGAATGACACCAGAGCTAGCAGCCCATGATTCATCATTCAAGACATTTACTCAAAATACTATGACTGCAAAACCCACAATCATGACTGTATATTTAGCATAGATCATCATTTATTTAAAGCAACCTTCGTTTTTTCTTATATAAAGAACATTACAAAGAAAACAATAAGAATGCCATAACACTTTGCACACATTTCATAATTAAAATTTCTGAGTAGACATATAACTTTAACAGCAATAAGATGCTTTTCAAAATGTTCTTTTTATCTAATGATTTTCTTTACTACTTTAAAGTAAGTCAGTTCTAACCAATAATTTTGTATTTTTCTCATTTACTCATCGTTTGAAAGAAACAAATAAGAAGGGCTTATTTGATTAAGGCATGAAATATTAGCAAAATGGAAACAAATCTTTTCTAAAAAAGGGTCTTGTTTAAATTTGTTAGCTTATAAACACAGCTCAGATGAGCCGTTTATTGAGAACAACTACAAAAGGGTCAGGGTGCTCAGCTTACAAACAGACGTGTATCTGCTCTTCTTTTTTCTATAAAGTAGCTCAGATTGTTTACATTTTATATCAAAGTGATCCAAAAATACGTGAACATCGTGGTGTAAATATGTTGTAATGTTCTAGTTAACTTAAAGATTTTCATTTGTGATAGATAAAAATGTATACATTTATATAATTTATATAATTATTACTTTATAAATTATGTATAGTAGGCTTTGTTATATTTTTCCCTCATGGAGGTCGCCATTTTTCACCTGTGCAATGCATGCTGAATAGATGACATGGTTTGGTCCTACCGGGCTGGAAGCAAAGGATTAAACACAGGAAGGCTAACATTAGCAGAGTTGTTTCTGTTCTATTGTGTTTGAATGGTTTAAATTTAGACAATATCATGAGATATCTGATGATACAAACAAATGGAATCAGCTTATTATCTGATATTAACTCTGTTATTCAGAGCAAACACAATTAGCAGAGGCTAATATGAAATCAAAGCTAAATCGGAAGGAATGACTGTTTAAGGTGACAGTGAAGCATCTTTCATTCACTGTAGCACATTGTTCTAATCTATTAGTGAAAATCTTGACGCTAACTGTAAACAACCTTAGTTGGAAACTGCAGCTCTTTGTAGCGTAGCTCTCAGTCTGGGTTAGCATCTCTGATGAATTCAAGGTGTTCCAACACTTTGTCTGATAATCAATGAGTTTTGTCTTTGATTCGTTGAGCTGTACGTTTGCGTCCTCACACCATCCAATAAAGTTGTTAATGAAAAGGATGTGACCTTTTTCTCTTCCTTATCTGCATACTAGAAGATAAATAAATCCTTCAAAGAAGTTCCACCATTAGTCTCTTGCTTAAGCCAGGCAAAGATACTATGTTTCCGACCAGCTATCGTCCCATATCCTTAATCAATGTGGATATTAAAATAATGTCTAAAGCTTTAGCAAATCGATTAGATAAAGTTACTCCTCTCATAATCCACCCAGATCAAACTGGCTTCATTAAAGGAAGGCAGTCCGCC
>JAUZNJ010086162.1:0-14618 GCA_034780135.1 Jordanella pulchra
TATGTGACATTGTGTCTGATTGCGTACAAAACACATGAAAAAATATTGCCAAAAATTTCATGACTATGAGCAATTATGCAAATGTACTAAAATTCCTGCTTATCAGAATGACCTTTATTATAAACAGTAAATGAATATTGTTCAGGTATACACTTTGTGGTTTTGACTTTAGATAGGTGACAGTCATGCCTCGGGGCTCTTCCACAATTTTAAGCAAAAAAATCTGCGCAAGCAAAACAAGTACTTTTTGATTATACTTTCCCTTGTTTGGTTTGAAAGTGATGGGGAATACATTTGTATAACAAGGTTTTCCGCAACTCAAATTGAAGTTTGATCTTTAATTTAGAATCTAAAATAGCAACTTCTACCAGAGTTCACAAAGACTCTGAAGGTAGAGCATGACATAAATTGTAACATATTTCCCAAATTATTCACAGACTCCCTGCAATCTGACACATTAATGATGCTGCCCTGGAAAGACTTCGACCCAATTTTATATAGAGAGTTTTACATTTCTTGCTATCTGTAAAGAAGTATCTTGGCGCAAACAATCTTTGGGGCTTTACCCCCCAAAGCTTGAAAATAGGTGAAATTCATGTTATTCTGTGTTTATTAACCCAAAAATTCATGATGAAGATATAATTTGTCTAATTGTGGTGGTACAGAAAGTTAAAGAAAATATTGTGGAATTTAGTTGGGTTAAAACGTAGTTTGTTTGGCCTTTTTTATAACAGTGACCTAAAAATGCCTGTCAAATAAGTTCAAGCATGAAACCATCTGTTCCACTAATTACGATCACAAGAATTTTCCAATTAATATTACTGACTACTTAAAATGAAAAAAAAAGATGAAAGAGGATGACAAATTACAAACTTAAATTAAAAGGTGTAACATTGAATATTTTAAATTTTTGGCCAGATTGGGACATTGCTAGTTCAGCTACAATTTTATGATTTCTTCACCCAAATATTTTAAACTTTTATATAAGATTCTACATAATGTGAAATAGTACATTTTTATAGTGCTAACATTCAGATAAATTAATAATATATTAACATTTGAATAAAATCAATTAAACAATGGTTCTTTTCAGTTAGTGGAGGAGATGATAAACATTCTCTCTACACTTTATAGTCTTCTCAGCTCTGCTATTAAAGTTTTTCTCTATTTTTGCCATGAGGGCTTGCCTAAATATAAGGCAAATGTAGCTAAAATAAATAAATAATTTTTGTGTGCTTTTATTCAGGAACTTTGGTCTATTTGCTGTGATTTTACCTTCTCAATTTACTCAATTTATTTTTTTATTTGTATCTGGGTATTATCTATCTCTATAGAAATTAGATTTGAATGAGTGCTCCCAAGAGATTCTCAATTATTAGTCAAATTAATTAAGAAGCATGGCAAACTGTCAGTATCACGTGTACCTTTTTGCAAATAGCATCTGAGCGAACAATTGATTTTAACCCTGGTTGGAGCTAAGTCTTCTTTACTTTGCTCTGCTCTAAAAGTAAGTAATTATAGATCTGTGCAGCAATAAAGAGTATTTCAACTATTTAAAGTAATTCCAAAACGATTTTTTTCTGTTGGAATCATTTATTATAGTTTTATTTTATGAAATTCACAATTGTTTATGTTTGCAACTTGAGTATTTCTCTAATATAGTCATCAAGGTCACAAAAATATTGGTTGCACATAAAGGTGTACTGAGAGTGATAGTAGGTCATAATGCAGAGTTATAGGTTTAAAAATCTTTCTAAAAGTCTTAGCAAGAAAATGCATCAGGTAAATATGAATTTGACTTCAGGATGTTTGTTGAGTCTACTTACAAACAGAAAAATTAGCGAGGGTTCCGCAATCACCTCTTAAAAGTCGGTATTGAAGACAATACATCTGTATTTGTAAAATATATGAAAAAAATCAAGTTGGAGACTAAATATCAAGCAAGAACATTTCTTCCAGCACATGCGGTCTTTCTGTTGCCTAATGGGAATACAACTTCCATGAACTGACAAAATCTAGTGCTAATTTTGGTTTACGCAAAGCCAAGTTCCTACAAGGATGCAATAGTGGCCTATTTCAACAGGACTAGATATTTGAGGGGAGACACTTTTCATGAAAACATGATGTGGCACATAGAAGAGTAATCAATGGACAGAGGGAAATGCCTTCATCCTAGATTCCATGCTGTCATAGAGAGGAGGGTGCAGAGAATAATACATCAAAATAAGACAACAAGTTCTTGGCAATAGAAAGAAAAATAAATAAAAAAACATTGTTTAAGATACTACAGTAGTGTTTTTATTTACATCAAACTTAAACAACATTGGTTAATATACTACAAGAGTGTTTTTATTTAAATCAAACTTAAACAACAATGGTTAAGATACTACAGTAGTGTTTTTATTTTTTTTAAGTAATTTTTTTTTGTTACTTATTTTTCTAAGTTGCAATGCTAAGCTCCAACATAAGCTAATATTTCTAGCAAAAATATTTTGAAAGTAACACAAGTGAATCTGACAGGTTATAACTATGGAACAGAGCCAGTATAGGCATTTAGAACTGTGCTGAGACAGCAAAGAGTGACCACTAAGACATACATTCGCCATCACCTCAAGCCATGATTTTATGGCTTAAATGCTCAATGAGGAGAAGAGCTATTTGAGGAGATGTCTGCCATGAAGGGCAGCCAAATAAGGTCATTCACTCATGTCAACGGGGAATTTAAGTTTCCTTGTATTCCAAATGAAAGAGACACCTTTTTTCATGATTGAATAAATGACAAATGGGAAAACAAAAAAGAACCTGAACAGACATCTGATATTTGCCACAAGATCTAAAGATAAAATGAGGAGGTGTGTCCTCTTCTCCATTTATAGGAGAAAATTTCCTTAGAAAAGTTAGCAGACCTCAGATCTGCCACAGACCATGTAACAGGGGTGACTATTGTGATTCTGCACGCATACCATCACCCGCTCACCAAAGTCGGGTGCAGCTTTACTCTCAGAGCTGCTACTCCTTGGACTGAAAGCGCTATTCAAAGGCTGCTGCTTTCATCAAGATGCTGAAACTAGTAACAGTACAGCCACCACCACTAAATACTGCAAGGGGATCTCAGGACTCTGCTGTGGCCAATGAAAATGATCTGCGGTGGAAAATCAAAGCAGAGAGAAAGAGCATGGTGGGGATAAGAGGAGGATGAAGAAAATTAAACCCTACCCCAAAATTAAGGTTGTGCAATTTCTTAGAAAAAAAAGAATGTGTTGTCCAATGAAAATCATAGTTGAAATTACCTCAAGCTGAGTTGGAATTTAAGATCATTACAGGGGTGGGAGGAGGTATCGTGTAGACATAGACCCATTTAACTTTAGAAAATAAGCACAAGCGTGCACACATTTGGAGAAACTATCAGATTAAAACATTTACATATTTGCGTTCTTTGAGCTCAGTTTGTTGCTTTTGGAAACCAGTAACTTGCTGTAAGAGAAAGAGACAGATGGGGGAAACAAGCAAACGATGTCAGCATGGCCCCAGTAAAAACATACCTTATTATTCTCCGAGCAAAACCAGCTTCTGTAGTTCTTCCACAAATTTGAAGCAAATGCATTCAGCCATACTCCCACCTTGGTAGCAGAGTAGTTTCATAGATTCTAC
The DNA here is from genome assembly GCA_034780135.1 of Jordanella pulchra. Taxonomy (NCBI): domain Eukaryota; kingdom Metazoa; phylum Chordata; class Actinopteri; order Cyprinodontiformes; family Cyprinodontidae; genus Jordanella; species Jordanella pulchra. The sequence continues at coordinate 3,652 of JAUZNJ010086162.1, forward strand.
AAAGCCTCCAAAGCTATTATCCATTGTGACGCCCCCAAGGTTACCATCCATCCATCCATCCATCCATCCATCCATCCATCCATCCATCCATCCATCCATCCATCCATCCATCCATCCATTCATTGTCTGTAACTGGTTGTCCTGGCACGGTTTCCGGGGGTCCATTGGGTGTTACGTCCCCATCTGACGCAGGCATGGGTGAGAAGTGATCTATGCCTTGGACAGCACAAAAAAAAACATGCACTCAAACATTCATGTCTAATGGCAGTTTAGAGAGACCAGTGTTGCTAAAAGCCATGTTTTTGGACTTTGACAAGAAGCTTGGGTACTCTGAGAAAACCATGGATGTATAATGAGAAGATGCAAACTATACAAAAAGTCACCAGAATGAAATGATACTCAACTACTTTCAAAAAATGCTGATAAAACTATAACTGATAGGTGGTGATCTCAAGGTTGCATACCAGTATGTGTTTTGTGGGCATATTTACTACCAGTCACTTTTTATAAGTTCTGCAAAGTTGGTCATTTGCATTTTGTAATTTTGGTGTATGATGGTAATATGATGTAACAACGAATTCCTAAAACTCCTTGCATGACATAATGTGTTCAACAAATGCACACCATTAAATCATTCTTGGATGGTCGTAGAGGGAAATGCGTTGTACAAATTGGGTTTTGTATGAATTCCTTAAAGTCATTTGTGTCTGGATTGAATCACTTTAGTACAACCTTAAAGGAGTCGGAAAGAGAAAGTTTAAATCATTGTGTTATAAAGGAAAAAAGTTGGCAAATAATTATCTAGATTTATTTCTAATTGCATTGATTTCTTTATTTTTAGTTAATCCAAAAGTGAACTTGTGTCCGACTTGATGTCATTCCTGGATAAGATAATGCAGAGGTCAAGGTCAATGTAGAGGTCAAGGATCTAATACATAATTTAATACACTATTTGTGTAAGTTAAGAATTAAAGTTAAACAAATGCTGCAGGCTCCAATATAGATGCATGCATGTATATAAGTATGCATACATGCATACTTAATCGGATAGATCTGCATATATAAAAATTTTTGTATGCAATGCTCTTTTATAGGAGCCTGGGAATGTCCTATCACTACAAGAAGTCAAAATACATTAAGTTTGGGGTCAGCACTCTCAGCAAAGACTCCCAGACTCTCCCCAGACATATCCTCCAGCTCTGCTTAGCAAAGCCTAAGGTGCTCCCAGGTCAGCCAAGAGATTTAGTCCCTCTATCTTGTCCTGGGCATGCCCTGCGCTTCCTCCTAGTTGGACATGCCTGGAGCACCTCTCAAGGGAAATGTCCAGGGGGTCCAAAAAAGATGTCACCTGAACACCTCAGCTGACTTATACCAATGTCAAGTACAGTCGGATGACCCGGATGGCTGGAATGCCTAGTCAAGCTGTGGAGAAAGCTCTATTCAGCAGTTTGCATCTGGGATTTCATTCCTTTAGTGACAAAACCACAAGCAAGAGGCAAAAACTACCAAACTACAACTGCAGAAGTAACCTTTTTACTTACAGTAGTACTAAGTAATAATTTTACCTCAATAAATCATTTTCTAAGTCCCTGTGATGGTAATCCAAGTATTTATAAGACAATTGAGGGTTCTCTTATCTTCCACCGCTGGCCCTGGTTGGAGGACCACCCTTGCAACTTTTTGTACCTCCGACCCTATTAGCAGTCTCGCAGCTCTGTTCTCATTCTAATGATATGCTAAACAACTTTACAGCAGCATAATATAAGCCATTGGCTTGAGTAACCACATGCCTCAATGCACAACCCACAGGTGATTGTAGAATTATTTTATATTTTTTATTTTTGAAGGTTATGAGATGTAAGAGCTAGCAAAAAGGGCTAAGTAAACAAGTGTCAGAAGGGAGAGAAAAACTTAATCAGATGGGTAAAGGACTTTAACAACGGTGAATTTCTACAAGTCATTTGCTCCTCAAACAAAAAAAAGGATGGAAATCAAAGCAGACCTGGCAATTAGGTTATTGGACTAGTAAGCACCATGTTTGCTAATTTCAGTTAGTGTTACTGTTGAGATTTTAGAGTGATTCATTTTTAGCCTGCAGCTATAAGAAATGGACAAGCTGAATTACCTTTTGAAAGCGATTTATAAAACTGACTAGACAGGTAGACTTATATAAAAGTAGGTTTTTTTCAGCAAAAATTTTGCTATTCATTAGATAGAAGATAATGTAAAATACTATCCACTTCTTTGGACATTTAATCAAGACTTGCGTCTTCTAGCTTCTCAAGAGTAAGTGCTCTTGCTGTGAGGTGCCGCACAACTCACAGCTACAGTGTGTCCTGTAGAGGGAGCACAACTTGAAAAATTACTTAAAGCTGTTGTAAAGAAGCACTTTTTGACTTAAAGCAAGTAGGAGTGCTAGACTTGTAACTTCAAGGTTTAGACTCCCCTAAGGCGATTGACAATACAGTACAACACTGTCAGAAAAGTAAAGAGTCTTAGCTTTGGAGTTACTTTTAAAAACAAAGCAACATTTATTCTTCGAAATTCAATCCAACATCAGAGCATCGACAATATGTCTAATAAGGTAAGTTTTATATCTGTTTTGTTGCCAAACAACAACTTGCAGGGGAATTTGGACTCCTGTAAAGTAATGCACTGGTTCACATGACTCATGCAGTGAGGGATCTGACGTTTTTAATTTACAGAGAAGAGTAGCCTGCTTGGAGCATTTATATATATACGTATATTGATCTGAAAATGCATTCAATATATCTCAAATTAACTTAATAAACTTACGAAGTGCAGCTTGAACATAGCAATCAAGCTATTTGTTTTCTCTTTTGAATGTTTGTAACTAATACCCTAGAAATTACATTTTAATTTAAAATAAGTTTAATATAAATAATAGAATTTTTTAAAAAAAGGTAAATTATTTTTAATTCACTTCTGAGTTAGTATTAAAGCTGTAGTGTGTAGTTTTGAGCAAAATCTTATGGTCAGACTGCATACTGGAGCGACATGAACTGCTCCCGTAACAGATTTTCCCCCTCCAACAATATCTAAGCCGGCATGGTATAAAATGGCCTCCAGAAGGTCTGCATCACCTATTTTGTCAATCTGTTTCCCATTGTCATCATGTTTTAGTGAGCTGCTTAGCATAGAGATAACAAAAATATAATTGTAGTCGTTTAGTTTGATAGCGAGATAATGTTGGTTGGAAGCATATTTATTCCCAGTTAATAGACTTCTGTTGAATGTGGATTATTAGATGAGGAATAGGAGAGAAAAAAGGAGAGGGAGAGGGACAGGAAGGGGCAAAGAGTCATGGTGGGTATGCTGCCAGGGCCAGGAGAGGGGGAGGTCACTCAAGGTAAGCATAGGGGGCAAAATTTGAAGCTCTCCAAATGAGCTGGAGAGTGGTAACCAAGGTATGCTTCTAGAAACTGTTTTTTGTGTCTACCTACTTGAATGTTTTTTTTTTATTTACAGCTCAGTCTGCCTGCAGTAGTTACATGTGTTCTTATTTACCTAAGTGATGTTCAAGTGTAATGGAGACTGCTACAGTAACTAGTGTGTCAACTCTGCACTGTTGTAGAGTAAAGATGTCTGCCTCCATAAATATGACCATGCCTCCATAATAAGACCCGCACCTATATAATTTTAAATAGCAATTTCTAAGGTAAAGCACACATAAATATTAAGACTTTTAGTTTGTAGATGATAATAAATAACATATGTAATATATTATGTTTTTTTCAGTAAATACCTTTAATTATTAAACACTGTAGCTTTAAATGATTATAAAATTGATTTATTTTGATAAAGTTGATTATTATTATGGGGCTTTGATAAAAATCTCTGTAAGACTTTCTTCAGGGGGCCCAGTTTTGGTCTGGAGCCCCAAATTAGTGGCTTGGTCTACTCAAACTTTGGATTGGCCCTTGGGGGTTGACAGCTGGGTAGTAAAACATATCAGAACAGACTAGCTTACATGAATAATCACAAATCTCTAGAGAAAAAGAAGTGACTGTGTGCTGTGACTTCATAAGACCTAAGACTGAATTAACAACAGATCAAAGTGCTGCCACTAAGTATTACATAATTCTGTAAGAGGACATGATGAATGGAATTGCTAAATGGTTCTTTGACTTATCTTGTGAGAATCTGTGGGTAACTGATCTGGAGACAACTTGCAAAAAAGGCCCCATCCGCAAAAATGCATCCATGTGGTGGTTTCCAGCACCGTTTACAACCAAATGTTTCTTTGTTCAGTTCCAGTAGAGCTCTAACAGTGTAATTTCAAGGGGGATTGGAGGCAAAGACCCGGGTGGGAAGATAGTTTTTTAAAAAACAGATGCACATATGATCCATTCACTCCAGATGAATATTTAGTTGGAGCTTGAGAGGTTTCAGATTTGCTTTTACAATAGTAATGGCCCTATAAAAAGTTTTAATCTAATGCAAAAAAAGACATTTTCACAGTATGATGATCCATCTCTGCCTGTTCCTCAAGTTTACACTGGCTCAAATGTGTTATTTATAGGATAAACATGCAATGATGCTTCTTAAAGAAGTGCAACAATTAAAAACCAATACAATTTATCACACTGTGACTTGCTTTTGCCAAACTACATTTTTATATCGACTTGTGATATGACTGAGTGTGTGCTTTTGGCAGCAATTTGTTTGTGATGTTGATAGTATTTTTATTATGCCCCAGAGACTGAAAGCTCTACTGGACAACAAAAAATCCACGTAATAGACATTTAAAGCTTAGGTGAAACCAAAATAATTTTCCTGACTCCACTTTCTACTTCTGTGTTTAATGTTCTTTTCATTTTATTCTTCTGTGATCTGAGGAAATCAGATCACATGGTACTTTGTAGATTTTTATGTCAAAAGCAAAAACCAAACTTTATAATATATATTTTTTAAGAAATGTGTTTCAGGAAGATCTTTTCTTTTGTGAATGCAGCACTTTTATGGGTTTTGCAGATGTGGAGTCATTCATCACCTGGTAAGCCAAAAGACAATTGTCAAAGGGGACATGCTTGCTGCTGTAACGGGTGGCTAGTTTACAGCAAACTAAAACCTTCAACATTTTACCTACAACTGAACCTAACCTAACCAAACCAAACAGTAAGTAAAAATCTGAAAACCACAGAAAAGTTTAAATTCCATTAGAGAAAAATGTTTCGTGACATAAATAAAAAATAAAAAAATATTTTTCAATTTTCAAAACAGAATGCAAAGGATTTTTTATGTAACCTTTTTAATGTAATAACATTTTAGTATTTCTAAATATCCATTCACGAAATGTAAATAAAAAACAACCTGAGTCTAAATTTAAACATATAATCCTCACATAGGTTTTTTAATTGAGAAAACATAGTTTTTATGTTTCATATTTTATATAGATGCTGCGTGTTTTGTGGCAGGTGTGATCTCTTCCTCCATCATCTGCTGGGGTAACAGCATCAGAGCAAATGACTTAAAAAAGCTTAACGGGCTAATAAAGAAGGTCGTCTCTTTTCTAGGAATTCCTCTGGAACCTCTGGAGATGATTTCTCAAAGGAGAATTATTCAGAAAGTAAAAAAGATTATGGACAACAGCAAGACAGACTGCTACAGAAGATCCTTTCTGCCTACAGTCATAGACACCTACAACTACCGGTTAAGAGAAAACAAAACATGAGTTACTACGACATTTAATTTGCCTTTGGGATAAATAAAGTATTTTTTTTGAATTGAATTGAATTTTTCTGCTTTTGTTTAGAAGGAGCTGATCCTTTAAAACCCCCCACTCCATCTATCAGTTATACAACTGAAGGGAGAGCTGACTTTCTGAGTGAACCTTGCAGATTAATCCCAGTAACAAAAGGATAGATGGAGAAGCTACAGTATGTTCCAATTAGCTTTACCACTCACTGTCTACTGATCTCTCCAAAACAACTTGACTGCTCCTCCTGGATTATCTCCTGGATGTTAGACTGTCTGAGCTTGATTGTGTATACCTTTGTGCACAATGTGCATGCAAGTATGTGATTTAATTAAAGTTTGTGGCAGAGTGGGAAAAGTTTGATTGGCAGGGTGAAAAATTGTCTTGTTTTCTTGTCTTCGCTTCTGTGTCGACTCTTATCTCCCTTTAAGCTCGGCCATTGGACAGGTTATCTCCAAATTACAAACAGAACTCATTTATTCTTCAATTGAATTAGGTCCTGGAGAAAGGACCTGCACTACCACCTCTTCTTTATGAAACAACTCCAACACCACAGGTTTCCCACTTCAGAATGATTAAACTGCAACACAACCTGGATCAGATACCTCAATCAGAAAGTGCTGCTTGTTCTTTTCTATTGTCTCTCTAACAATTCTTCTTCCCATTGGTCTCTCTTTCCACTTAAACACTAGGAACAATGGCATGAGGTTATTGCAGAATGTATTCCAGGCTACACAATACACAGCTTAACTGAATCACTGCAAGTGTAAAAATGCAACTGCTGCCATGTCGAATTCAACAACCCACAAATTTAATTGAAGTTTTTCCTCATTGTTCTGAAGCCGTAAAGGGAATCTTTGCAAATGCAACACTTAAACAGTCACCTGATAGTGGACAGAACGTTTTACTTTTTACCCATTCTGTTGTGAAATGGACCTCTTCTGTTCTGTGCTGTTTTATTCCTAAATTAAACAGCACTTTTAAAACAAAGTTCATATCATGCTATTTGCACACAGGAAAGCATTATAAAAAGACAAATTCTGATTTTTAGAAATAAAAATCAATTTTAATCAAAAAACAATTTTATTTCAAAAGGGCGACTAGAACAATGTTTTTAGCAAGTAATGAAACCCCTGATTTGATATTAAATAGAAGTACAGTTGGTACTGTTTATCCCCGAGCTTTGCTTAGCTGTTTTGGAAGACTCTCCCCAATTCTTCTAGCAAGTCTTTACTATTTAATTAGTTGGTCTTTTTAGATGTGTTTAATTTACTTTTAGTCTAAGTTAAGGTCAGATCACTCAAGGTCATTCACACACTGCTCATAAAGCCCGCATCTGGTAATTTAGCTGTATACTCCGGGTTATTACAAAGAAAGACAACCATTATAGTTTAAGTTTCTTAACACTCTGGAATATGATTTTTTGAAAAATCCCTTTAAATCGTGGTTAAGACATCTTATTGTCTGTGCGGAAAAGTCTCCTGGTTTTCCATCTAAATCAACACATTATCGTGTAGCCAACACTGTGCATCTTAGTGGGATATTGTTAATCACGTTTTGAGTCTGTATTTCTATTGGAGTTTCAGCCAAAGAGGACCTGATTGTTTGATTACATAAGCAAGTGACCGTCTGGATGATACGCTTTCAAAAAAGCTCTACTTTAGCAACCACTGGGTTCTTGTTCACTGCCCTGAGAAACTTTTCTCCCTTGTATATCCATTATCTCCCGTGGCCATATCTAGGGAGAGATCAGGTGGCTCCAAATGCACTTCTCTTTGGACTTTCAGTGCTGCCTTTCTATGATTTTATTTTCGCTCAGCACAATTTGATGTCAGGAGTGTAAAGGTAATTTTCTTTACTTCAATGCTTTGTTCCTCTTCTAAAATGCAGTGATATATAAGAATGGTCAATTAGAAATCCTGCTATGTCAGCTGAATTTAACTCAGGCTAAATCTTGTTAAGTTACAGATGCATCTCAAGGGTGCTCATTATCAGATTGACCCACATTTTTAGCATCATAGAGTGCTATATAGATAATAAGTAATGTATTATTTTTGAATTTATGCACATTTTTTTCATGAAGGTTGAAATACTGTCTGAAAGCACATCTTCACTTTGTCAATAAACCTTGTTGTGTGTAAATCTCTTTGTAAGGAAAGGCTTATTGAGATTTATTTTAAAATCAGTCTGTAATGTAACAGCAAAATATAAAGACTGTTATGCCAGTATTATCTGTTAGCAGTGCATACAGTTCCCACTTAAAATTGCTTTCAGAATGACATGTTTAAAGACAAAATAATATAACAGGATTTCACTACAATGACATAAATGCACCTTACATGGAGCATTTTCATCAAAATAGCATCACTCATTCTGTCCTAAAATACATCATGATTAAAACAGGAAACAACGAAAATGTCTGTTGTTTTCATGGAATTTGTAAAAGCATTCTAGAGGACATAAATAACTCCCCATCATACTGTATATCTAGCTAGTATAGTCAACTTTGATGTTTCTCATTTACCACTAAGCTGTAATGGAATTAAATCGTCTTTCCTACTACCATACTGAAGCATCTGCTTCCCCTACTTTGCACACAAATGTTTCAGTTCTAAATACTTTACACTATTGCTTCAATCTTTCTTGTAAAAAAAAGAAAAAAAGACACAATTATCAGGTTTTGTGTCTCTTCACTCTCAGAGAAAATAACCTCAATTGTGACAAATTTGTGCTGTCTCACAAAACTGAAAAAAAAAAAGATGTGAGCAGCAGGTTCATGCCCTTGGGTTTACAATTTAATTGCACAAGACAATGTAAGCAAAAGAAGAATGATCATAAAAGAGGACATTAAATTAATTATGATTCAGAAAATACATTTTCTGGCACTGAAGTGGTTGGTGTCAAAAATGAGACAGCAATTAAGAAAAAAGAAACATGTAAAAGCATTCAACTGTCTCGAAACATTGAAGCATTACTATATTAATCAAATTTTCTGGAAATTAGTTTTTTGGAAACTATGTGATATAACCTGCAATTTGAGTGAAATTAAATCTGCCTACTTTCCTTCTTTCATTATTTATTTCTTCCTTTGCATAATTTGAAATATATCTTCATTAAAAAAAAAGAGAGATGTAGATCATTTTAGGTTTATTTTATAACCATTTCAGACCTTTGTTTGTTTGCCTTACATTTAATTACACAAGAAGATGGGCCATTATATGAAAAAAGTATACACCATCATCTCTTCACATACAGCACTGTAGACTACTGTAGACGCTGACACTGCTTATCTAACTTATTAACGAAAAATTCAGTAGCATAAGTTCAGTAACTTATCATTTATCTCATATACCCTCCTTTACTTTGAAAATATAGTGGTAATCCAGCAAAAAGTGTAACCAAGTCTAGCATTGTCTTATAACTACACTGAAATAATGAAACCTCTAAAACCTGCTGGACAGCGGCCCTAAACACCCAACTTTGGGCAGGCCTGGCCTAGAGGTACGTTTCTTTAGTCAGAGGAGGGCTGCTCACACTGAGCCTGTTTCTGTTGGATGTTTCCTCCTGTGTTAAGGGAGTTTTTCCTCTCCACTGCTGCTAAATACATTTTTTTTGCCAGAAAAGCACTGCAGTTTCATTGTATACTTGATGTACAATAACAATAATAATTCATTGCATGTATCCTCGGTGTGAGGGATTGCTGAAGAATCAACAACAAAATCTAAGCGATTATTGTCGCCACAAGCTCATCCAGGAAGATCGTTTCCTGCATGTCAATGACTTAATAGAATCAGCTGTTTTTTTCTTGATAGAAACTTTAACCAATCTGTATAATCTGACTAAATTGTCTTTCTAAAGGCCCTTGAGATGACATGCATGGTGAATTGGCCCAATATCAATAAACTGAATAGAATTATTTATACATTTATTTATGGGTGAGTTTTTTTTTTTACTTTTTATTAATTATTTAAACACATAGGGGGAGTTTTAGGCAACTAAACTTAGTTATAGATAGTATATTGATTTTCAAGTCCAGGAAACAAAACAAAAAGTAAGACGATGGCCATAGCAAAAGAGACATACCTGCATTGCACAATACATTAGAAAGCTGTGAATTATTATACACTGTGTTGCAGTACACTCACAATATCCAAACCTGGGCAGTTCAGAAAAAAAGAAAGCAAACTCATACAAGGCTTCCCAAGAATTGATTTTTGACTAAAGGTCCTTCATTTTCTCATGTTTAGCACTATGTAACACAAAAAAGTCTGGAATTAATCACAATCAAATCAAATCAGTTCTATTTGTATAGCACCAGTACAAACACATGTCATCAAAAGGCAATTTACAGAGTCAACTTAATCCAATCATACAGCAAGATTGAATAAAAAGTTTTCTATCTGAGGAAATCAGGCAGGTTGCATTAAGTCACTGAATTGCAGAATTCCCTTTTTGTGGATCGACACTCAGTTGGAAAATGTTAACTTTGCAGCACTTGTTATAGTGAGCATGCATGAATGAGCATCTCTAAGTGAAGTTGTGACTCCACAGCAAAATCATCACAAGTGAGAACAAAATGCCCCAGATACTAGAAACTGCTAGTGTGCTGTAAAAAAGGTGAACACATTATTTGTACTTTGTCACATGAGGTTATGTTTCTCATTTAGAACTCTTTTTAAGTTAACTGGCAACTCTGGTAAATAAAAATGAAACAAAATATAATAATTTTTTTGCACCAACATATTTCTCCACCTGTAAAATAAATTGCATAAATCTTACAACAATTTGTGTAGAAGATTCTTTTTTTTTATTCCTTTACTGGCCCTTCCACTGTTTTTGTCATATTTCCACTTGTTTTAAAATTTGCTTTGATTACAGAAGTACACATAAGCAAGAAACACAAGCAACGTTAAGAGCATATCTTTTGTCCTGTTCCTGTGGACATGTCATCTTTCTCTTAAAGGACATGAATTTTTTCTAACTCATTTTGAAGAGAGGCTTAAAAAATTGTGCGTCTTCCACATCATTCTACTTTACCCCTGGAGAGCAGTAAATATAATTATCCCTCCATTACAGCCTTGATCAATAAAGATAAATGTAGGTAACTGTGACGCTTCAGTGAGATTTGTTAAATGTGAAGATTTATCAAAAGTGCCAACATTATTAAAACCAGGGATTCTGAATAAACAGCAAGGAAAATACCAGAAATATAGACCCAGTTATGATATTGAAATGAAAAATGTAATAA
>JAUZNJ010086173.1:0-23151 GCA_034780135.1 Jordanella pulchra
TAATCATGGCAGCACAAGAGCAGGCCCTAAACACCAGAGCCATAGAGGCCAGGATCTACCACAGCAGATCAGACCCATGCAGGCCGTGCAAAGATGCCCCTGAGACGGTTCAGCACATAGTAGCAGGGTGTAAAATGCAAGCAGGATCAGTGTACATGGAGAGGCACAACCAAGTGGCTGGGATAGTGTAGTGGAACATCTGTACCCAGTATGGACTAGAGCACAGGTGTCAAAGTGGTTCTAGAAAGGGCACACCAGACTCAATTCATCTAATCAAGTGAGTCTAGTCTTAACCTGATGACTTGATGAGATGAATGGAGTCTGGTGTGCTACTGCTTGGATGGAAAGAAAACCAGCAGCCACGCGGCCCTTTCTGGAACCACTTTGACACCCCTGGACTAGAGGTACCTAAATCCTGATGGGACATACCACCGAGGCTGGTTGAGAATAACAGGGCTAAGATCCTGTGGGACTTCAGCTTTCAGACTGACAAACAGCTGCTGGTTAATCGACCGGACATAGCAGTGGTTGACAAACAGCAGAATAGGGCAGTGGTGGTAGATGTGGCAATACCAGCTGCCAACAACATCAGAAAGAAGGAACATGAAAAGGAGGAGAAGTACAGAACAGTTAGAACAGATGTGGAAGGTCCTAGTCGACGTTGTCCCCGTGGCAACAGAAGCACTCGGAACAGTGACCCCCAAACTGGGAGAGTGGCTCCAGCAGATCCCAGGAACAACATCTAGAGCCTCAGTCCAGAAGAGCGCAGTCCTAGGAACAGCTAAGATACTGCGCAGAACCCTCAAACTCCCAGGTCTCTGGTAGAAGACCCGAGCATATACATATGTCCATATTTGTAATTTGTAATTACATTTTACAGTTTTGTGCTATTTGAATTACTAGTGTGAATCGATTATCTTCTGTGAAAGGGAGGGTGTTTAACTTTCAAGCATAAATGTATATTTAAGAATTAGAAAGAAAGCTAGTATTTAAACACACATATAGATATTTCTAGTCTTCTACAATCTTGATGTTGTAAATTACAAAACTAAGCTTTCTTAATGTTTTTGAGAGGCAAACAAATTTGTGAATTAAAAATGCTAAATTACTTATTTTACATCCCTGGATTTTTTGAGCTTTTAAGAAATTAACATTTAACATTTTGTACTTTTAAGTGCTGTTTTGCATCACAGTTTGACGTGTTTCTTATTTTGCTTTTAGTTTGTCGTCATTCTAGAGAGTGTGTTATCTAAACTCTCTAGATACGATGAAGGAACCCTCTTCTCCTCCTTCCTATCCTTCACAGTAAGTAGAACATCCTCTCTCCATTCTCTCTGGTGATATTCTGCTTTCCGTTGTCCGATAACAAAATCTCCATATGTAGTTTTTACAAAACTCCTGTTAAAAGTCAGTTCTAAAACCTGAATTGATCTTATGTCATCTTCTTTATTAAGTGAATTTTTAAATGTTAATGATAAGTCGTTCCTGAATTCAGAGCCATTTTCTCAGATAATGCAGTTTGACCTTTTATGAAAGCACTCTCAACATGAAATAGCTTAACACCTCAGCTGGATATCTTTGATGTTGTAAAAGAAAAAAAGATATTGAATTAGTGAGTGCACGTTTGCAGCTAAATGCACCACAAGTCATGGATGCTAGTTCAGCAGGGATTTCAGCAAACCGCTCTCTGTATAGTCTTGCTCTTAAAAGTGGATTCACAGTTGGAGTGATGGTTCTCACTGTATTTCGTGTGATTCTTTTAAAGGTAAAAGCTGCCTCAAAGTATGTGGATGTACCTGTAAGTATGAAAACCTTTCTCCCATTAATATTTTGTTAACAGAAAACCTACTGAATGCTAGGAGAACAGAATATTTATAAAAAAGCACTGAAAATTGATGATGGACTTCCTAAATAAAAGTGGCTTTAATTGCTATGCAGGATTAAGATAAAAATGTTATATGTTAAAGATTTTTGTACAGACTGAGAGCCACCACATTAAAAAACTATGAGTTATCAGAATAGAATGAAATAGAACAGAATAGAATCAAACCAATCAAATACAATAAACATGTAATAAAACTGTTATTACCCCTCTTTTAATGAAAGAAAAATCCACAATGGTCACAGAAATAATTTTAATCTGATAAAAGCTATAATAAATACAACTGGAATGAAAATACACGTATATAAATAACATGAACAAATAATGACAAAATCTTGGCATTTTACATGATTACTCCTTCACTTTCAAACCCCATATTAATAGTCTTGTGAAAAAAGATTTTCTTTTGCAATAAGGTTTGCTTTTCCTTTAAGATGAAATTGTTGCTTGAAATGCAACATTTCTAGTAGTCTAGATTATGCAGACTTGTGACATATGACCGCCTCAGCTCAAAGTCTTTTGAAAGCTACAATGTGTAATTTTCAGCCACATCTAATGGTCACACAGAAGACTGCAGCAACATGAACCGCATCCCCACACTGCCTCTCCCTTCCAACAATACGGAGGCCATCATGGTACAAAATGGCTTCCGCAACATCGCTTTACCCATCTTGTCAAGTGATGACAGAGTTTATTTACATTAGATCTCAGCATCAAGATTTTATAAAAGTGTTTTAATAACTAGGAACACCGTCACTTATTCTACGTCCAGGCCAGACACAGACAAGCTGCCGCTTCTCTTATCCCAGTTTGCTCACTCCAGCTGCACTCTCCTCTGATCCTCAGCAGCCCTCTGTCGAGCCCTAGAAATTAGCCTTTAGATGCTAGCCTTGGCCTGCCGTCCTCTTGGCTGGCTCATCCCTGTTATGGAGCTCCCTCTGCAGCTGTTCTCAAACCGATCCCCACGGCTGCTGCCTGAACTCAGGAATGCTCCCCTTTCCTCTGTGGTCCAGGTGATACGTCTTCCTGTTTTGGGCACTCTGACCAAAACAAACAAGGATCGAAGGCAGGAGAAAGATGTGAGTCCACTCAGAAAAAAGCAAAACAAAAATGCAACAGCTGGCTACTGAAATCCATTGTCTTCATAATGATTGGGTGGTTACAGGTCGTGGTCGTTGTTAGTCTAGTTTACATAGATAATTTTATAAGTAATATTTTATTAGTCTGTGTAGTAGTGGTCTGTATAAAGGACTATAAATTGCTGCAGTCCCATTCAACTGTAATGGTGATCTCTACAGTCACTAGTGTGTCAGCTCTGTGCTGTGGTACCTCAAAATATGTCTGCCTCCACAAATGAAAACCCACCCCTTTGCAATGAGAAATAGCAATTTCTAAGGCAAGGTAAGCATAAAGATGGAGACTTTCAGTTCATAGGTGATGATAAATAACATACATATAGATTATATATATCAGTTTTGTCAGTGAATCCCTACAATTATTAAACACTGTACCTTTAAAAGATTAACTTAATTATTCATGCTTCTCTGATTTATTACTGCTGTGTGTGGAGTCCTAACACATAATAGTGAACTGTATTCTTGAGTGGGAGGCCTTCTTTATCCACCAGGAGGCTAGGACATTGGTACATTTTTATCTACAAGGCTTTGTGTGGGCTCTTCCCCTCCTACATCTGTCATATATACACACAGAGAGGCATGACATTTTACTTTTTTGCATTCAAAGGATCATTTATTGCTCTCTGTACCCTTTGGCCATTTACCTGTTAAACCACTGTTGAAAACAAATCATAAAAAAACTATAAAAACGCCAGCCATTTGCCAAGCTAGATCTTGACAAGCCATTAAACTTCTGGTAGAATGTCCTATAGACAGATGAGACAAAAATAGAACTGTATTCCAAGGCACACAAGCTCTATATTCACTGATGGACAAAGCACATTAAGAAAGGAAAGCTGTCCCCACGGTGAAACATGGCACAAGGTTATGGTATGTTCAGAAGAACTTTTGCTTCATATGGCACAGGGTGTTTTGAATCTCTGCAGGTTTCAATGACATTTCCAGACTATCCTACCAAGGGATTCTAGAGAGAAATGTGCTGCCCCATGTCAGAAAGCTTGATATCAGTCGCAGGACATTAGTCTTGTAACATGATATTGACAAAAAAAAAAAAAACAGCTAAAAACACCCAAGAATGGCTAAGAGGAAAACCCAACTATTCTGAAGTGACCTTATGAGCCCCGACCTAAATCCTATGAGCATCTTTTCAAGGAGCTGTAACAGGCTGCCTAGAAAAGGCAGCTCTTAAACCTGAGACAATTGGAGCTTCTTGCTCATGAGGAGTGGACCAAAATATCTGTTTGGAGGAAAGAAGTCTAATTGACAGGTTGCAATGCAGTCACTATAAACAAATCTCAAAACATTAAGTCAAGGATACCATAATTTTTTTCGAAGCCTGTTTCATGAGTTTATTTTTTAAATCGTTCTGTTGAAACATGGTTGAAAAGCAATATCTGACTTTCATTATTTCATTTTTATATAATTTATATTTATCATTACTTTTGTCTGATTTGTACAATTCAGATTATTCCTAAACTTCAAAACTGCATTATGGATCTTGTCAGCTGGTCTGTCAACGCAACTGATCAAATTTTTCTCTGCAAGAAGACAGGGTAAGGATGAACCCTCTTGTCTAGATGGAACATATTTCTGTGGATAAAACAATGGATTCCTGGCCGAAGTGGAAGATTGTATGTTAAAGGATGATGTCTGTCAGGGCTCATATAGAAGACACGTATATAGTTGGAATTCTGATAGCAGGATTTCTGCTGTTTGGATTTGGTGGATACCTGGCAAATCGCAAAATTTAGAAGATGTCGTGGGTGGCTTTGGACATTGTCAAGCTGCCCGCCATGTATGAGGGGATCTGCTGAGCTATCAACACTCAGACTGGAATGTTAAGGGAGCAGGAAACTGGATAAGTATAAACTGGATTTGATCTTTGCACAGGATTGCAGGGTGGCTGCGGTTCCTGGACTCAGAGGTGAAATGGTATAATCTGGGAGAAAATTGTAAGCTCGGATCTTGGCGGAGTGTTCTATTTCGGTTTTGTCATGGTGAGATTTCAGCAAAATTCTGGAGGTTGGTTGGAAAATTAGTGGCCAGCCTGACCCAGACAATCTGTTTCTATCGAAATTTCTGCTTCCCGAGAGGTCCTTGAGAGAGGCCTTATCGATGTAACTCTCCGCCACCCTCCCTCCCCTGAAGACTGTTGACGAACTGTTACTTCGCACACACAGATGCTCAGATATGATACACACACCTCTCACCATTCTTTTTCCTCCAAGATGTGGTTTTCTATCAGTGTTGCTTCTCTGTGCTGAGTTTCATTGTTTTGTTTTCCAACCTCAAACTGTATCCTGCCAAGGATAAAGTATGACATTTTTTTCCTACCCTAACCTATAGTGATTCCTTTTTTTTTTTGCTTTACTAACTGCAAAGACAGCGGCTTCTTACTGCAGCAAGGCCTCGGACATCACATCCTACCCCATCTATAATGTCTGTGTACTGACTTTTTCTGTGTTTAGTCTTCTCAGAGGATTTGTACTGTAACTGAATTTCCCTTTAGGGGATTGAAAAAGTAAAACTGAATTGATTTATATTTCTGTGATAACTCTGCCTTGTTCTTTCATTTAACGAGCGGCACCAAAATTTTGTCTATGTGCGTAGGTGTTGATTTCCCATTAGGGATTGTTTTTAGCTCCCTAACATACACAATGAACTAAAAAGAAAATTTAGAAGAGCAATTGTTTGATTCTTCACATGATCTTCATTTCATAACTTTGAGAGACAATGTTACAAAAGTGGATTGTTACAAACATGGTGGGCATTTCATGGAATTTTTTTTGTCAAGTTTCAAGCTTATATCAATTTGTTTTTACTTCTGAAGCAGAAATAATGTATTAGTTTACATTTAACACTGTTATGTTGGAATTTGCCCTACAGTTGTTTCAAACTAAATCACATGCTGTGGACATGAAACTTATGTAATCATTATTCAATTCTCAGAGGTATTCCAAATTTTCGTTGAGCCTGCAGTGTCCAACATGTTAGTCTTTCGATTCACTTTGTGAATTTAATGTAGGTGCAGGTGGAAAGAGTTATACTATTACTGTATATACTGTTGAAGATGAAGAACAAGATAATACACAGGGAAAGAAATAGGAGCTTTGCATTTATCTATTAATTGTTCAATTGCATAAGTAAGTAGTAAGTTTTTTAAAAATGCACATTTCAGTGAATATATTTTAGTGGCGATCCTGGCAGACCATCCAAAGATCTAAAGATATAATATTTTCATTGATAGAAAGGAACTTCTTCCTAAACAGCACTGTGTTGATATTTTTGTGTTTTTTTTTTGTGAATGTGTGAATATTTGACCATGTCTTTACATAGAAAATCAGAGTCCAGATGGCAGCTGTTGTCATAGTTCTTTGTCAAATATTAACATGTTTCCTCCTCAAATGACAATTCATTTGCATGTGGCCAGACACATCATGTCAGTGTTGTACAACACATGCCACTTTTTCTGTCTGGTTGGCACTGAAGATTTGTGCATTTGTCTGTGTTCTTATCAGATTTCTGTTCACTGCCAACACTTCGGCCATGGCAACAAATTTTAAATAAACGCCTTGTAAATAGGCACAGTGTATGCTAGCAGAGGTTCACAGTTTCTGGCTTTGCATGCAGATTGTGTTAAGATCATATTAGTAATGCACAAAAAGAGAGTTTTGAGGAGAACAACAAAAACAATTCTTTATATGGATCTGCACAGGTTTGTTTAGCAAAGGCTATTCATGAGCTATATCCCCTCCTCATGGAAATTATTTGGTCTAGTATGCTAAGGTAAATCTGCTCTTTATGGTCTCTGGAAAGCAAATTCTATTCTAGGTGTAATTTTACGTTAGGTCTTTAGATTCTGGCAGATATGAAACAGAGTTCAGGTTA
Source organism: Jordanella pulchra (assembly GCA_034780135.1). Taxonomy (NCBI): domain Eukaryota; kingdom Metazoa; phylum Chordata; class Actinopteri; order Cyprinodontiformes; family Cyprinodontidae; genus Jordanella; species Jordanella pulchra. Next base: position 6,907 of record JAUZNJ010086173.1, read on the forward strand.
TACTGACAACAGTTAAATCCTTGGTTAGGCCACATAATTTTCTTTTGGTTCAAAATAGTTGTCACACAACACGCTACTATACACAGACTACTTTAAAAGGTGAAATGTCTTCTAGAAAACTTTATGTCCAGTTGCCTAAACTGAACTTTCCAAGCTTGACCAGGATGACTGAGAACCTTCACAGTATCTCTTGTGTATCTGAAGGGTAGCAGCATCAGTTTAAATGAAATTGAAGACACTAAAAAGCTAATAAAAAAGGTTTTATTTTAACAAATGTAGTTTTACAAAGAGGAATTGTTCTTCATAATATTTAAAGATTTGACATTCAGAAAATATAGATAATTATAAACAATGCTGACCATTCTCTTTAGAAGACTGTCAAACAATAAGAGTGTTCTAAATTAGAAGGTTTTCTAGACACCACAAGGCAGATAAACCCTCCTGCCTATAGCTATTACCATCTACGACAACTTGTTTAAAATCACAGTTGAAGTTATACAATTAGTTTTCCTTCAGAATTATTTTTTAATAGAATTTAACAGAACTACGCTCAATGTTCATAAATGTAAAACTGGAGAATTAGCTTGAAAAACAGGTTTCCCAGGGTGTGCAGGTGGCGCAGGGGTTAGTGCGCACGACCCATGTACGGAGGCCTTAGTCCTCGACGCGGGCGACCCAGGTTCGATTCCGGCTTGTGGTCCTTTCCCACATGTCTCTCCCCCTCTCTCATCCCCCCTTTCCTGTCAGCCTACTGCCAGAGCCACTAGTGCTGTAAAAACCTCAAAAAAAATAAATTAATAAATAACAAAAAAACAGGTTTCCCAGTTGATACTGGACTTCCTAAGTTAAATAAAATGTTTGGGGTTTTTCCCACATGAAACACAGCCATTTGGCTGTGCAACCGCACTATTGCGCAGCCACCTGCGTGTGGTAGCAAAGGTTGCTCAGTACAACAACTGAGTGAGTCATATTTATATCTTACATATTAAGGGGAGATGAATGACAACTTCCACTTTGAAACAATTACAATGGGATTAATAAGCAAATACACTAAAAAGGAAGGAGAAACAAATTAGTTAAGCAGAAAATTATCTATGTAATGCAGTCAAGTGCATAAGATTATCCACATTTTCTTGTGGTGGAGGAGCCATAGTCATAATTTGTAATCAAAAAATTAAGACATTTGGGTGTTTACCAGTAGTCTATATTTATAATTACAAATCTAAAAAACATTTAAACTTTTATTTCTTTACCTTTCTTCCCTTTGATTTGCTGTTTTGCAGAAGCCAGGGATGGATGTTGCCGACTGCTATGTTACATTTGTTCGTCATTCCCAGGACATGCTCAGAGAGAAGGTCAATGAAGAAATATACATTGAAAGACTTTTTGATGTAAGTAGGCTGTAGCACATTCTTTATTATAAAAGATACAGTTGTTGCTCATAAAACAATTAAGATAATAGGTTCTAAGATATCAGCCATGCTAATAAATGGAATGTATTTTACTGCAAAGAAAGACAAAGCACATTCTGTTTTGACTTTTTTCCAAAACATCTTGATCTATAACGTTTTTTTGATTTTATTTCGTAAAAGTTTTTTTTGTTTGTTTTTAAAATAGGAAAGAAAATGATCATGAGTACTTTTAGTTTATCCTTTTAAAAAATATTCCACTTGCCCTTCTGAATCACACTAATTAGTATTGCTCTAGGCAGCATGCTAGGGAAATGACAAACACATGAGGCAGACCACAGTGTGTAAAGCAAATAGGGTTAAATTAATTAAGGTGTTTGTGCTTTTACCTAAACTATATTGTCAAAAGTATTTGCTCACTCAAAATCATTGGAGTCAGGTGTTGTAATCTCTTCCTTGGCCAGAGGGTTAGAAAATCAAGCACCTAGGCATGCATGTTGCTTTTGCTAACATTTGGAAAATAATGGGTTGCTCTGAGGAGCTCAGTGAATTCCATTTTGGAACTGTAATAGGATGCCACCTGTGCAAAATGTTGTTGTTAAATTTCCTCTCTAAATATTTTCACAGTCAGCTCCCAGCTGTGTTATAAGAAAATGAACGACTGGGGACGACTTTACCTCACCAATGAAGTGGTAGGCCAAAAACTGATGAAGTAGGGGGCAGTGAATGCTAAAGCACGTAGAGCAAAAAGGTTGCTAACTTTTTTCAGTGTCAATCACAGAGCCTTCAGATCACCTCAAGAACAGTGAGCTTCAGGAAGTGGGTTTTCATTGTTGTGCAGCTGTATCCAAGCTTCACTAAGTTCAGTGTTAAACATTAGATGTAGGGGCGTAAAATACGCCACCACTGAGTACAGTGGAGACTGGGATTCCCTGGGCAGACAAATCATGCTTCTCTATCTGGACATCTGATGGATGAGTCTGGACTCTGCGCAGAAGCTCAGTAAATTCTGTTATAAGATGCCTGTGCAGTAGTCCGGTTGTGAAATCTCCCAAATATTCCACAGTGTCAGCTGTGTCATCAGAAAATGGTTGTGTTTGGGAAAAACAGCAGCTCAGCCATAAAGTGGTAGGCCATGAAAACTGGCAGATCGGGTCAGCAGATGCTGAAGCGTATAGTGTGAAGAGGTCACCAACTTTCTGCAGAGTCAATTACTACATACCTAAACCTTTATGTGGCCTTCATATTAGCTCAAGGACAGTGTGCACAGAGTGCCATAGAATGGATTTTGTCTGTGGTCGAGCAGCTGCATCCAAGCTGTACATCACCAGGTGTAATGCAAAGCATTAGACGCGGTGTAAAACACACCTTCAAAGCAGTGGAGACACATTCTCTAGACTAACGAATCATGCTTCTCCATGGGAAAATCACATCAAGTCTGGTATTATCTGACTGCATTCTGCCAAGTGTAAAGATTGATGAGGGGGCATTAAGGTGTAGGTTTTATTTATTTATTTTTTTCAGGAGCTGGGCTTGGCCACTTTGTTCCAGGGAAAGGAGCTCTGAATGTTTTCAGTATACCATGACAGTTTTATGGCCACTTCTTCTTCAAGCAGAACTTTGCACCAGAGCACAAAGCAATGTTGATAAAGATATGGATGGCAGATTCTGGTGTTGATGAACTTGACTGGTGTCCTGCCTTTTGTTCAAAGACCCCAAGCAATTCATTGCATGGATTAGTTACATAAATAAGATTATAAATTAGTTCATAGTTTAAAATTAGTCTCCATGTTAAAAGCAACTTAAAAGAGTTTGGATTCATAATAAATCAGAGTGAGACATCTCGTCTTTATCAGAGCTGTAATTTAAATACGTGAGGTAGTGCGTGCTCTCACCATGAAAATATCTTTGACGTTTTGTTCTTTCCTGAAAGAAATCCAGTTTATGCAAGTAAGCTAGTGAAGCTGTTCATGTTAAAGTCAAATGTTGTTCTACATGCTTCTGCCTTGGAAATTATTCATCTTTTTACAAAATGTAACACAAAATACAAAGACAAGAAAAGCAAGCCATGTGTGGATAACTTTTTTCACGTTCGCTGGCTGTCTAGCTTCACATGGTCAGGCGTCGTGAGGACAGCATAACTGGCCTGTACAGAGTCCTGAGCTCAATGCGATCGAAGCCTTGGGATGAATTAGAGACTGAGAGCCCAAAAGCCAGGTTTCTGAAAAATATGTCCATTTCTATCCACTAAGTATTTGGTTTGACCTCCTCTTGCTATTTCTATGGGGTTAAGATCAGAAGGTTTTATTGGTGAATCATGACCAAGAACACCATTGTTGTTGAGCCATCAGGACGTTCCAGTCTTGCTGGATAAAAACAATGACCATCTCCATACAGATTGTCTGTGGAGAGAAGCATGAAGTATTCCAGATTTATAGCTTTTTTATTTTACTGGGCATGCTTTCAGTGCTTTTGGAATTCAGGTGAATTTGTAGTAAATTCTAGGCACCACTTGACTGTCTGACAATTGACAAAATGTTACATTATCCAGAAAATCTCAAGACACTTTCGAATCACACAGTCAGATCGTTTTCCATCTAAAGAAAACCGACTGATTGCATTTACTCATAGACTCAACAGCAGACCCTCACACCAAGCATGCATGCAACGACATAGAGGATAGACTCCCTTTAACAGTAAGAAACCTCCAGTAGAACCAGTGTGAGGGGCCATCTAGGGGCCGACTGGGGTTCAAGGAGACAGAAGTAGAAACAGAAAGAAACAGAGATACAAAAGGCAACTGCCAGCTGGCCCTGTCCAGGAAAGACAGCCAGGCAGACCAGCTCCAAGCCAGTTTGACTGTATTTCACAGTTTCTAAAAAAATGAATCAATATTTATTTATTTAAATATATTTATTTATTTACTCGTTTTCCCCGTCTTCAAAAGTCGCAATTTTAAAAATTTCATTTTGTATTCTTGCACCATGAAAATAAAAAGGATTCAGGTTCAGAATTCTGATTCATCACCCAAATATTCATCGTCTTCATCCCACTGTTCTACCACGCTCTACTTCTGTTCTTGTCTATAGCCTCATCACCTTCCGCATTGTTTACTGCAAATCTCTTCTTTTTGATCTTCCTCAGAAATCCCTCCAAAGCTTTACTTGGTACAGAATTTAGCGGCTTGTTTAATTACCAAAACCCCCACATTTTATCACATCACCCCAGTCACACAGGAGCTTCACTGGTTTTTCCTGCTTACTTCAGAGTTATATTCAAAATCCTTCGGTTCACCGTGAAGATCATCCATAAATTGCTCCCCATACCTCTCAGATTTCATTCAGACTGTTACACCCTTCTCAATCCTTAGATCTTTGTCTTCCATATACCTTACTGAGCCTACTGCATGCCTCAGCACCATTAGGAGCAGAGCTTCCTTCCATTCTGATCTCAAACTCTGAAGTTTTCTCCATTCTCATTTTTCCAATACTGATACTTTATCTCTGTTTAAATTAAGACTAAAAACTCTTGTGTTCAAAACAGAATAACATTTAATACTGTGTATTGTTGATTTGTTTGTTGTATAATGTCCTTAGGTGTTTTAAAAGGTACTATCTATAAAATGTATTATTATCATTTTTTTGGAAGAACTTGCCAGTCATGTAGAGCTCATCAACTGCCACTGCAGCTCTAGTAAATTTTTCTTCAAATTATAAATAACATTATAAATAGCCCCCAATTGATGATCTCCTTTAAAAACAGCTTACTGATGCTGACATCAGCTCTCTGCATTGTCTTCTGACCTTTTTTTTCTTTTGGTAAGGCCTGTACCTCTGAGATGGTAGACCTGCTGTCCTCGTCATTTAGGAGTTTCAGCTACAAGTGGATTAAATATACTCCTGTGCCTGTTCTGGGATGCCTGATAAGATGGGTTTTTCCTGCATGCCACGGCCAAACTTTTCTAAGTTTAAAAAAGAAAAACACAGCTTACAGAATAAACCAATCTGATGCAGCAACAGTGTTAGGTAAACTTGACCAAACACAGATTATTCTAGTCTGAATGCAAGGAAAAAACAAGTATTGAAATTCTCTCTGTAGCACTGAGACACCAAGAGACATTTGTGAGTTTGGGGAATTATGTTGTTTAATGTACTGAAAAGGAAAACATGGTTAAATAAATGGCGGTTAATCTACGTATCTAGACAACTAGGGAAGCCAGAAACACGGAAAAAATGATGCCATTTTTTTGTCCGTCATTGATAGTATTTTGAAATCTGTGCACCTCATGTGACTTCATATATCCTTTGAAGCATTAACATAACATAATTCAACTTTAGTTAGTGTGAGCCCAATCTAGAACAAATTTGTTTGAGGGAAGTACAATGCTTTAATCAGCCTTAATCAAACTGTTTCATTTGTAATCATTCACCTGCCTCCCTCCATGTGAATTTCAGCCATATAGGTTTATGTCCTTCTCCTATGTCAAGGTCTTTGTTTATGTACCTATTGGTGATGGAGAGGTGTCTGACACCTGACTGCTGTCTTTCCATGTAGCCTTTTTGTTTTCCTCACCTAGAAGACTGCTGCTGCTAAAATTTGTGTTAGCTTTTGTTTCTTTGTTGTCATTCCAGATCAGTTCTTCCCTGATCTGGAATACCAAAGAGGCGTCTGAAGGTGTCAGTGGCTGCTCCCTGCAGCCGTGTTGTGCTGTTTTAGATTCCATTCTTTTTTCAAAGGTTTTCTGTTTGTCCCTGTTTCTCTCTGTTTGGTTTGAGGACGGTAAAGGTAGAATTGGAAAACTGTTCGATTCAACTTGTACAGGATTTAATAAGCTTTGTTTCTCATTAAATCAGACATTTAATCAAACATTAATTCTTATAAACATGCTGTGATATTTCAATTAGGTCCTTTTTTTCATTTTGCTTCAATTGTATGTCCGCCATGGTGCTGTTTTAGGTTGTGCCTGCCTCCTTTATAGAAACAATGACCGCTGACAGCTTGTACCTGAGCTTCAGAAATACTGTTAAAGCTGAAAAATGCAGCCATGTTTCAGTTTCAGATTTGGAAAATCCCTTTACATCTAGTAAATTTTTACAATTGCGTATCCTTCACCCATAAAGTTGGACAATTTAGTGATTAGAATATGATCTGCTTTGTAAAGCACATGTCTTGATGTCGAACTTTATGTGATTGTTTATTGCTCCTGTATTTGCCTTGAGATGGTTCCAGGATTTAGGTGCAGAGGGTAAAGACTCTCTGAACACAATGAAACCCTACAGTGCTCCAATATATATTTGAACCTGACTTTAGTGGTTCTCTTGTTCTTTGTACTGAACAGTAAATCTGGACTTTGTCTTTATTTGTACCCTAAATATTTAAAAATGTTGTTGCAGAATATTCTCTAAAAATGAACTCAAACTTGATTAGCTTTTGATCAAGACTATATTGAGTCTCCTGTATTGCATTTTTTAATTTGTTTAGAGTTTGGTTTAAAAAGTAACAAGTTGAAAAATAAGGTGCACAAGAGTTTGGTAAGACCAATAAATAACAGTTAACAGGATCCAAATAGTTTAAGAAATATTAAATATAAATGATGCTATTTAAAGTTAGTTATTCTAGAATAATTTCATTTTAGATACTTGATTGTACAATGTTTTAATGCGTCATGAGCTTCATATAACTGGCCATAAAATAATGTAGAACACGGCTCAATAGAAACACATAACTTCTTGGTAAAAAATACTTGGAAAATTTGTTTTTGTTAACAATTAAAAGCTACACATAATTTGAACAGTAGAAATACTCTAATAAAATATAAATTAAAATTGTATCAAATTCAGAAGTTCTGCCTTAGTGACAAAGGAGTCCTTTGACTAGGGGTCAGGTTTGAGATGTCTGACTGATGGGACATGACAAATAGGTCTTAATTGAATACAGGTTGAAATTTAAGTGACATATTTTAGTCACCTGAATGTTGACTCTGGCATTTATTTGTGCATAGAACAAATATTAAAAGTAGATTGATAAGTACAGCTAATTAATATACATGTCCAACGTCTCACAGAATCAGTTCCAACAGTTTTGAGTGTTTGTATCTGGAAATGTTACATATGGGCTCCAGCTAATCCTTGCTTTATCAGGGGGCTCTTTTCCTTGCTCTAAATATGTGTTTTTTCCCCTCTTCTTTTGGTGATGATTTTATGCTGGCAGTTACCTCTGAAAATCCTTCCTGCCTACATCTATTAACATATACAACTCATTTAAAAAAACCTTTGACATTTAATTTTCCTTTGGGATCAATAAAGTACTTTTGAACTGTGTTATTTGATTTAGTTGATCAAAAGGATGAAAAAGAGACAATTGTTGAAAAATGAAGACCTGATTTCATTGAGAAGACAACATGCTTAAAAAACAGTTTTTCTACAGTATTTTACAATCCATTTGGCTGTAAAAAACATTCATCTTTTTTTTTACCTTATCACCAACTGACAAGATTATGTTTTTTAAAGCCATCAGAGGTGCAGAACAGAAAAGTGATGTATAAAAGAGATTATATTTTAAATCAATTTAAGTCCTTTAAGAACAGCTTATTCTACTAATTCCTATCAAATCTGACAACATCTTGTTTGCGTGTTCACATTCAGCTGTAAAAAGCAGAGAAATAACACATTAACTTATATGTTGTGTAAAAGTTGTGAACCTGAATGCTGGGATCAGAAATTAAGCTCAGACATTGTGGCGTCCTCTTATAAGACCCAGGATGCCTCATATTTTCCCTTGCTTTGGTTTAGTCTTGTGTTTAGTATAAACCAATTAAGATCTCTTTTAGTTTCTAATTATGTTTAGGTGCTGATAATATGACATCTGTAGTGACATCACACCGGCCCGTGTGTGGTGAAAAACTGAATCTGAAACCAGTTTGGCCAGTTTTGACCATTAGTTAGAGAAGGAGCGGAAGCCATGCAAGATTTAACATGTACTTTTGAACCATGTTTTGGGAGAAGTGTGTGTCTGTGTGTTTTAAAGAGAGAGAGATGGAGTTATTTCAAATGATGAAACAGTTTTTCATTGCATGCTTAGGGATTGGTTAATCCAATCATCTGATGATAGAATTTGAGGTATTGTGAAATTGTCCTAAAAGCAGGTGTGTAAGACACAATGATTGCACTTTGAATAGGCCTCTGAAATCCCCTTTAGACACGTAGTTGCTAACTTGTGTTATTTTGTGATTCATCATAGCTCAAAATCATTTTCAAATTTAGAAGTGGCATTTACCTTCAAACTAAACAACTTTTATCCACTGACCGAAAACAAAAAAGGAAAAGAGAGGGATTGTTTCTGCACTGGTTACATGTCAGTTATGGATTCTTTTTGCTGAAGGTAGAAGTCCCAGACTTCATTTCCAAAGGGGTTTGGGGAGGAAAAAAAAGCTTCTGTTTTACCTCTACTTGTCATACATGTCTTTGGATGAGAGACGCGGTTCACAACACAGCTGATTCATGGTTCACTAGTGGTTGTACACAGCACTGGTTGGTAACCTTTGCACACCCCATTTAAAGTCTTCTGAGGGCCTCATTCAGTTTGTAAATCGTAATGTTTATGTGACTAAATCAGTGAAAACTTGCTGTTTCTGTGATTCTGAATATATTCTTACATCAAAACAACATTTGAACAACTACTCTCATGGTTTGGAAAATGAATAGGATATAATATATCATAGATAAAGGAAATGAAAGGTAGATCTCGGCTCTACAAAGGTTCTTTATTAATAAAAGTTTTCTTTCCAATACACGCATGTTTTTCTTTTTTTTTTTACAGAAATGTCATACACAGTTAACCAACTTCTCACAAGCATCTGGTTGGTCCTATATGGAAGAATAATGGTCCAACACAGCTGCATCTCCTTTGTTCAATGTTTAACAACAAATAAAACATATTAACACGATCGGTTACAAAGCATCACTTAAAGATCGCATCAGTGTCTGAACGCACCATTCACTCGTAGTTGTCACCTTTCTTGAAATCATAAATAGATGTGACACTAATGCACTACTACTCCCATGAGCACCGCCTGCACACGTTTAATCATGTCTGTTCGTCAGCCTAGAAAGGCAGTCCTAGTGCCAAACACAGCTGTGAAGGGCGGTAATGTCGCAGCACCTTCAAAGTGTTAGAAAACCCACAGAAAACCAAAAGAGCGGAAAAAAGAAACCTAACAATGAAATGAAAGAAGGGAAGAAAAGAGGATGACAGCAGCTCCAGAGTGGTTAGTATGTGACCTGGAGAACAATATCTACTGCACTGACTGTTTTTCTAAGTTGTCTAAATTCTCATTTCTTATGCAGATTTTTTTATTAGTATTTACTGCTTTGAATAAGTATTGAAACAGATTGAAGCAGAGATAAATGAAAAATAAATTAATTGTATCTCCTGCACATGCCATTATTTTAAAAAAAAAAGGAGCCAGAGCATTTATCATGCTTTTATCAGGGCAAAACTGCCCCAATTTATTGTGATATTGATTGGAGATCATATCACACAGCTCTAGATTGTAGTACAAACCTTCTGAAAACAGGTCAAATTCAATTTTATTCATTTTAGGTTTAACTTGTTGATTTATTTTTGGATGAATTTTAAACATTGCTATAGTTGTGGGCCTCCTATCACCAGGATGAAACGACTAATGTTGAAAAACCAATTCCTGCTTCATTTATCTTTAGTAGAACTAATCCCTGCAGCCATGTCTTCACATGTCTGCCTAAAAAGCACATCAGACAGTTGCAACTGATATAGAACGTTGCTGCCCGCGTCCTCACTGAAACTTAGAAAGTAGAGAACCCCACCCCAGTTCTAAATTCTTCCACTGGCTCCTCGTATCTCAAAGAACAGACTTTAAAACACCCCTCACTGAATAACTTAGCACTAAAAAACATTACAGACCTGTCAGTGGATCAACCACCCAGATCTATGCGTTCTCTACATAACCGGAACCAAACAGCAAGAAGCAGCTTTTAGTTCGTATGCTCCTCTATTCCAGAACAAACTCCAATAAAATTGCAAAAGTTGTGAATACTAAATTGCTTTAAATTTAGATTAAAAACTTATTTGTTTGACTGTTCTATTGAAATGTTATTAGTTGAAGTTTGTAATCCGATTTCCTTTCATATACTGTACATACACACAGTTATTACTGTGGAAAACAATGTTTTAATACTAGAAATTACAAAATTATTCATGTGAAAGCTTGATGTGAAAATGCATCAGGGGCGAAGAAAAGAATGGAATGAGAGACGAAGGTAAAATATTAAGAAACAGGTTTGTAAATGCATTAAATACAGTACATAAACAATGAATAAGTCTCCTTTTTAATAAATTCTCTTTAGCCAGGGTTTCTTGTTAACATATAGGACGTTATCAGATGTGTGGAAGCAGAGACACATCTAAAAGGTGCAGCTCGGGTCAGGAATTTAGGAACCATGATTTAGAGGCTTTGTTGTTATTATAATGATGATTATAATAACTGTCAGATATGTAGCTGCATGAATTTTGGGTGTTTTCAGCATGTTCCAAGTCAACAAGCAAAAATAAAAACTGTCCCTCGCACCTTCACTTGCTTTTAAAACAGCCTCCAAAGAGTCTCAGATTAAAACAGATGGGTTTAAATTATGCAAGGGGGGAATTTAGCATGACACAGACTGAGGATCACTGATTAAAAAAAGATCTGCATTTAGTCTGAGCCAAATCCTGCCTTACACTGATACACCACAGCTGCAAAATATACCCCCCCTCCCTCCCTCCCCCAAGACTGTAAGCAAGCCAAGAAGGTAGGATGGATGGAAAAGGAGAGAGTTAAAAATGAGGAATACACAGATGCCGTTCACCAGTAAATCTTTGAGCCGCCCTCCTCTTCTTCCCTCCCCCACTCCCTGGAGTTGCAGATACTAGGATTACATAGGTCAATTATACACTTAATCTGTCTTTGCCTAGAGAGGATTAGGAGAGCAGCTCATTGATTGATTTGAAGTATTTCCGCTGACCTTGGGTAGTTATCAGACTGGCAAGCGTGGCAAAATTGCACTTCTGCATTAAATTGCTTTGGGTTCCTGCTACTACTTCTGTTTTTCTCCGCTTACCAACTTGATGTCATGGAGCAGGAGGGGTCAGATCAAGCTTCAGATTTGTTTTTACCATTGCTGTTGCTGTTATGGTAGGTTTGATAATTCTGGGGAGTTTGTGTGGATCTGGGTGATGTGGCAGAGAATGCCAGCAGACAATCACATGATGGAACTGCTGTCACTTGGCTGTCTGAAGACACACTTCACCACTTTGTTGTCTTATAAACTGCCAGCTCTCAGCAAAGTCGGCTTAATGACACTGATGTCAGGACACATCACTTTGACTTTACTCATATTCTTTAGAAATAAACACATAAATTTATTACTGACATTCCTCACATATGATATATTACAGTTTAATATCTCCATGTAATACTTTTCATTAAATTTTTTACCGATGAGTAAGATACTTTTCTGAACAATTCTTTGTGTAGTGTTTTTGAGTGTCAAGGACAACATTCTAGTATAAAGATTTTTAAAAGATCTAACCAGTGAAAGATTGAACTTTATAGCTTTTAGCCTTGTAGTTTTTGCTTTAGAACATTTGTTTGCTTTTAAAAAGCTTTGAAACTAAATGATCGTAACTCATAGTCAAGAAGGCAATTATTGCATTGATGTTGATTTTCTCGCCAACAACCGATTAGATTTTTTTCTGTAAAGAAAAACACCATAAAAGGATTACATCCCAAGCAGAAGAAGTGTTTTAGGCAGAGTCTGCAAGAAAAAAACATATCCAGCTGTTAGACTGTATGTGACTATTCAAAACATGTTCACAAAAGGTTTCACTTCCATTTAATGAAGTTCGTAAGCAGCTTAGTGTGCTTAGTAATTACTGAGAGAATACATTTTGTTTTCCCCCTTTTTTCCCCTTTGTCTGTGTGTGCGTGTATGTGTGTGTGTGTGTGTGTGTGGGGGTCTAAATCCTCTATTGGTATTACCAGATGTATGTTACTGAAGGAAAGCAGCAAAGACATTAAAACCTTGATCATCCTGAGAGGAAAATGCAAGTTTAACGGCAACTTATCCTTTGTCATGTCCCACTCATTTATTGATGTAGGATGAATTGATTGAGGACACACATGTCATCTTCACGGTCTCTATCATCCTTTCACACCCACACCCCCCTCCATTCCTTTTTCCTCTGCCTTATTAAAAAGGGTGGTACGGTGGCATTTGTTTGATTAACTTGTCTGACAAAAGTGACAGCTGCTCATGGGTGTATTTGGATGAGTGGCCCAGCGCCGCTCCTTCTTTGTACATCTGTCAGAGCTGGAGCAGGGCGAGTGGGGTGAAAAGAGACAAATTGGACCCAAAAAGAAGGCCATTCACCTTCCCTAGACCCCCCTCAGTCACTACACCCTTCTATCCCATTCAGGTTCTCGGCAGGGCCCTCAAGTGCTTGCTGGCTTATTCCATTTTCACTCCCCCTATAGAGTTCCCTGAGCCCACAAGTGTTTTAGCCTTCTTTTTTCTTTCCTCAATCCACCCCTAAGCGGCTTTTTGTAAGTAGAATGGCTCACTTTTCTCAGGGCCTGAAGCTGGCAGCTTTTTTCTCCTTTTATTGTCAACCACAGAGCTTTTCTGTAGCTCATTGTATATTTACTCAATGACTGGTTGCTGACCGTAATTCCAACTGCTTAGTTCCTCACAACATGGCCCCTCAACCCAACCACCCATTGCCCCAATATACAGCCATTCATTCTTTAAGGCACAATGTTTTTATAGAGTTGCTCTTTATTGAGTCTCACTTGTCCGGTGAACTGACACTTGCAGGTAGAGTTTTGAAAGAGATCCGAGTTGCTGGCCTGAAATGGAACTCAGATCTGAGATAAACATTTACTTTTCTCCTATGATGTTGTTCCTGAGGTGGCCTGCCATCCTTTTTCCTTCAGCACTCATCTATTCAGCTGCAGGAAAACAATGCCCAATAAGCCTGTTTTGTTGCCATTCACTTATGTTCAAACAGTACAAAATTGACAGCCTTTGCTCTTTATGTAAGCGGCAGAATCAAAACTGCTAAAGAACTGTAAGCACACTGAGGATTGTTTAATGGGGGAAAAAACTGAATTTTTTAAATATATTGATAAAAGGCTGGAATTAATGATAACACATCCAAACATATTGTTTTTGTGGATCAAATCTTCCCAGCACATGTAGGCATCATATATGGTTTGCCAAAAAGGCCAGGAGAGGACAGGTGAGAAAAATAGTCACAGAAATCACTTTAATCTGGCAGAAATCCATCCATCTTCTCCCGCTTCATCGGTCAGGGTCGCGGTGTGCCTGGTGTCTATCTCTGGCAGACTATGGGTGTAAAGCGTGGGTACACCCAGGACAGTCATGTTTTGGGACTTTGGGAGGAAGCCGGAGTACCTGGAGAGAACCTACACATGCACGGTGAGAACATGCAAACTCCATGCAGAAAGACCCCAGGCCAGGACCAAACTCAGAACCTTCTTGCTGCAAGGCAACAGCGCCATTCACTGTTCCACCATAAAGCCTCTGGCAGAAATAAAAATAAATTAATAAATATATGCAAATTAACAAATAAAAGTCAGAAATTACCTTTTAGTCATGATTCAGTAGAATGATTTAAAAAAATAAACTCATAAAACAGGCCCGGAAAAATATTATGTTGCCCCAGGAAAAGACTGAAAATAATTTGACATAGAGGACATTAGCATCATATACAATCATATAACCAGTCAGTGGGCCTACATATAGGGCTACAGGTAGTCACTGTTCTGTCTGGTGACATGGTGTGTATCACACTCAACTTGGACCAGAGGAAGTGAAGGCCAGAGTCGATTAAGATACTAGGAAAAAAGCATAGTAAAGATAAAGTCTATAAGACCATCTCCAAGCAGCCTGATGTGCATATTGACTAGAGCTGCACATATTATTCAGAAATTTAAGATCCATGGGACTGTAGCCAACATCCTTTACATGGTTGCAAGAGGAAAGTTGATCACAAAAAATCAATAATATTAACAAATATTATATTAACATAAATAACAAAAGAGCCCAGAAAAACTGTTAGAGATTAAAGGTGAACTTGAGGAACATCAGCATTAGATCGCACTGTCCATTATTGTTTGAGCCAAAGGGGACTTTTAGGGAAACGACCAAGGAGGACACCATTGTTAAAAAAAAAAAATCATAAAAAAGCCAAACTGGAATTTGGCAAAGTACATGTTGTCAATTTAGTCTATATGTTTATATACCCTATATTTCCGCAAGTATTTGCTCACCTGCCTGGACTCACATATGATTTTAAGAGACATTTCATTACGACACCGTAGGGGTTCAATATGATGTCAGTCCACCTTTTGCAGCTACAACAGCTTCAACTCCCAATAGAAGGCTGTCCACGTTGTTTAGGAGTGTTTATGATGATGTTGGACGAGAAGGTCCAGCTCTCAGTTTGCGCTTTAATTCGTCCCAAAAGTGTTCTATCGGGTTGAGCTTAGCACTCTGTACAGGCCAGTTCAGTTCATCCACTCCAGGCTCTGCCATCCATATCTTTATCAACTTTGCTTTGTGCTCTGGTGAACAGTTATGCTTGAAGAGGAAGGAGCCAGCACCAAACTGTTCCTATACAGTGGAGAGAGCTGTCCAAAATGTCTTGGTCTGCTGAAGCATTAAGAGTTCATTTCACTGGATCTTAGGGGACAAGCCCAGCTCCTGAAAACCAACTCACCTTATACTCCCCCCTCTACCAAACACTTGGCACAATGCAGTCTGTCATGTTTAGGTTCTATAGAGTAGCCCACATGCAGAACACCACAGGAGACATGGTCAGTTAAATGATTAAATGATTTGATGAAAAATAAGCATACATTTTTAATAAGTTCTTCTGTTAAGTCTTAGTCTTCTTGTAAAAGAAAAAACTGTCTCAGGAAAAAAACAGGAGGAACAGAGAGACCTGGTCTCCACCCGAAACTCCAGTATTTCTCCGGAAGGAAACAATACCTGGAGAGGAGGACAACATGGAATTGCTCTCATATTCACAAACTTGAGGAACTCTCTGGGTTTACGCTGGGGGGAAATGAATACCGTAGAAGGCAATACACTCAGGTTTCAGGGTAAAGAAATCATCCATTCTTAAAGTCCACTGATTAGAAGATGCGAACCAGCTGTGCACGTCAAAGCTGCTCCAGCCCAGCCCCTGGCTTTATCTAGTACACAAAAAAAGAAAACAAACCCCAACAGAAAAAAAACAAACAAAAACCCAGTCACTGACACAGTCAGATAATACCAGACTTGTCGATGCGATTTTCAGATGGAGAAGCATGATTCGTCAATCCAGAGAATGTTTTTCCACTGCTTTGAAGGTGTGTTTTACACCACCGCATTTGCATTGCACCTGTTGATGTACGGCTTGGATACAGCTGCTCGACCATAGAAAAAAATCCCAAAAAATTAAAGGAACACTCTGTAATCAGAGTATAGCATCAAGTTAATGAAACTTCTGGGATATTGATTTGGTCAGGTCAGTAGCAGAGGGGTTGTTAACCAGTTTCAGCTTCTCTGATGTTAATGAAATTAACAACAGGTGCACTAGAGGGGGCAACAATGAGACAACCATCAAACAGGAATGGTTTTACAGGTGGAGGCCGCTGACATTTTTTCGCCTCCTCATCCTTTCTGACTCTTTTTCACCAGTTTTGCATTTGGCTAGGGTCACTGTCACTACTGTTAGCATGAGGCAATACCTGGAG
>JAUZNJ010086184.1:0-23147 GCA_034780135.1 Jordanella pulchra
ATCTTGCTGAAACATGAGGTGATGTTCATGGATGTATGGCACAACAATGGGCCTCAGGATCTCATCACGGTATCTCTGTGCATTCAAAATGCAATCAATAAAATACACCTGTGTTCTTCGTCCATAACAGATGCCTGCCCATACCATAACCCCACCACCACCATGGGCCACTCAATCCACAACATTGGCATCAACAAAGCATTCACCCACACAACGCTGTCTGCCATCTTCCCTGAACAATGTAAACCAACATTCATCCGTGAAGAGAACACCTTTCCAATGTGCCAGATGCCATCAAATGTGAGCATTTGCCCACTCAAGTATGTTACGATGATGATCTGGATTCAGGTAAAAACCCCGTGAGACGGTTTCTGACAGTTTGCGCAGGAATTCTTTGGTTATGCAAACCAATTGTTTCAGCAGCTGTCTGAGTGGCTGGTCTCAGACGATCTTGTGAAGGTGTACCTGCAGGATTTGGAGGTCCAGGGCTGGTGTGGTTACACGTGGTCTGCGGTTGTGAGGCTGGTTGGACGTACTGCCATATTCTCTGAAATGCCTTTGGAGACGGCTTATGGTGGAGAAATGAACATTCAATGCACGAGCAACAGATGTGGTTGACATTCCTGCAGTCAGCATGCCAATTGCACGCTCCCTCAATGCTTGTGACATCTATGGCATTTTGCTGTGAGACAAAACTGCGCATTTCAGAGTGGCCTTTTATTGTGGGCAGTATAAGGGAACACCTGTACACTGATCATGATGTCAGATCAACATCTTGATGTGGCACACCTGTGAGGTGAGGTGAATTATCTCAGCAAAGCAGAAGTGCTCACTATCTGGAATGAATCTGGAATGAATTTTAGATCTTTGAGTCCATCACATGGAAAATGAGAGCAAAAACAAAAGTGTTGCGTTTATATTTTGTTGAGTGTATATACATATATGTAGTGTGCTGAATGCAAGACTCCTGCTTTGGCCAAGTTTCTGGTCTGGAAGAAATGAGACATACATTTCTGTTCACATTAAAACATTCCCATTTTGCACAGTGAAGTTTGTGCTGAAGCTTGTGATACAGTATAAATTCCTGAAATTCTCTCCCTGTAACTCTTACAAATTTTACTTGCGTTTCTACAAATATAAATACATAGGCCTAACAGTTATAATTATATTATAGCTATAATTATAAGTAATTATAAGTATTTTATGATTATTATCTATCAATAGGAAATCTAATTAAACGTCACTAGAACATAAAAAAATCTGACTTAAATTTGATCTATTCTCATGTCTGTCCATTTCACTTCTGTAAAGTTCTCTAAATACGCTACTTTAAGAGCTTTCTCTATACTGTTTTGAAATGATTCCTTAAACTATCCCTAATCTATGAGTTCTCCTTTAGCTTTTCACATCTTAATCACCATATCTGAGAATATGCACATTGGCCCCTGTTTATATTTTGCTTCATCATATACTTGAATATGTCAAAATAAAAGTCACAAGCATTGCACTGCATAGTGAACAGTTGCTTCTTAAACTGCATGCATGTTGGATAGCAGGGCAGTTAGAAACTGACGAGTTTCATTGTTATGGAAGCCTAGACTGTAAAAGTTTTTTCTTTTTTCTGGATTGCTTGTAGCCGTTTTCATGTACTGAATAAAGACTTTTGCTGAATGTTTTTACAGAACAACAACTTTTTTAAAACATATTAATCCAAATACAGCTCTTAAATGTATTGATTTTTTTATCATAAAACTGATTTGATAGTGATATAGATTATGTGCCACAACAACTAAATTTTGTTGATTCAATAAAGCCGGCTGGCGCATCAGTGGCTGGCGCATCAGTCCAGCAGACTGAGACACTATAAGAGCCCAAATGAAATTTAAAAAAAGATAAATATATTCCCTGTTTGTTTATTTGTTATTAATATATTTTTAATGTGGTTATAGCAAGCAAAACATTTTCTCTTTTCCTCCATATTATGTAACGAAATTTGGGGGGAATGACAAAAAAAAGTTGTCAGTGTAAACAATTTGCAGTATATGTTAGATTTTCTTTAATGCCCTGCATAGATTTTTTTGTGCACTGAAAATGAGCGAGCAGTGACCAAACATGCAGCTTAGAGGGAACATTGGATGTGGCTATCCAAAATGATGGAAACATCAGGAAAAATAGACAAAACGAAAATAAACAAAAACCAGAGTCCAAAACAAAACAACCAACCAAAGTTGGACAGCGACAACTCTAGACTCTAGGAGAGGAAGGCAAAACAGAGTCCCTGTAGACTGGCCGAGAGGCCGGAGACATAGCGGATTTCCTTTGGGCCAGCCGGAGGACTGCAGCCGAAGCAGAGTCTCTGGAGGCCAGCCGGATGACTGGAGACAAAGCATAGTCTCTAGAGGCTGGCCATGAGGCCGGTAACAAAGCAAACTCTCTGGAGACTGGTGACGAAGCATAGTCTCTGGAGGCTGGCAATGAAGCATTGCCTCTGGAGGCTGGTGACTTAGCAGAGTCTCTGGAGGCCAGCCAAGGGACTGGCAATGAAGCCAATTCTCTGAGGGTCGGCCAGGGGGCCAACAACGCTGAGGGCCTCTGGAGGAATGCGCTGCAGAAGGGCCTCTTGTGGAATGCTGGGAGGCTGGCAATGTTGAAAGGCCTCTAGAGGATGGCTGGAAGGCTGGTATCTCAGCAGCAGAAGACTTGCCACCGCCTGTAACACAAGAATCTAGGGGGGAGAAGGGACCTTGTAGCTGAGGAGCGCCCACTTAGGGGACTTATAGATGAGCTCTTACAGAGCTGTGCTTTAGGGAAAAGTTTTTATGAGACTCAGGGGTCTCTGGAGAACACAGAGCACTCTGAGGTCTCAGGCGGACACAGAGCAGACTCAGCGGTCGCAGGCTTTCGACATTTCCAGATGATAAGGAGAAGCAGACAGCGATGCTTAAACACACGAGACACCGATGTCTTCAACACACAAGACAGCGACGTGTTAGACGTCTGTTACACAAGAGGCAGCAACGTCTTAGACGTGTGGTATGTGCAAAACACAGATGGAGTTGTTCTTATGCTATGCTAATGTTATCAGCTGGAGAAAATGTGTTTACATGTTTTATTTTGTAACATTAGTTCCTGATCAACTTTCTGATGTCTGGTGTCGTCCACACGCACAGAGATGGTGGTACGTCGTTGTTCCTGCAATGACGTACGAGGAGTTTGGGATAAACTTTCGGCTATCCAGGGACTCATTCAACTATATCTGCCGTAGTCTATCACCCCTGCTGAGGAGGAGAAACACAAACTACCATTTGTGTTTACCGGTGGACAAACGTGTGACTGCTGCTTTGTGGAAGTTGGCCATAAACAGCGAATACAGGACAGGTAGTCACATTTTTGGTGACAGAGTTGCAACAGTTTGCCATTGTCTGCAGGACTTTTGTGATGCAGTGATCAAAGTGTTGTTACCTACACATATTGAGGCTCTCGGTGCCAGAAAGTTTGAGGAACTATCTCTGTAGTTCAGAAACTGACTGGGAGCACCACAGTGTGTTGGAACAATCAATGGCAGTCTCATCCCTATTATAAAGCCACCTGAATATGCATTGGACTACTTAAACAGAAAGGGATGGCATTCTATCATCTTACAGGCAGTTGCTGAAGGGAAATGCCCGTTTTTGGTGTCAAGTGTCTCACGTGTGTCAAGTCAGTCAACACTGTGGGAATTTATCAATGACCGCCATCTATTAAACCAGAAGCCTGCAAGTATAAGCGGTCGGGATGTCGGATTCTACCTAGTTGGAGACCCCACTTATCCTCTGAAAGCATGGCTGATTAAGCCATTTTCAGATAATGGCAGACTCACACTGCAGCAAAACCGCTAAAATTCCCCATAAGTAGCGCAAGGTCTGTTGTGGAAATGTCATAGTGGAGGGAAGTCTTCTGACCCACATGCAGAATCAGACCCTGAAACAGCTGGTGAGTTAGTCTTTTTAATAGGAAAGAAACAATCTAAGGGTTCTGTGGGTGATCAGAGGATAAGGTCCGAATCACGCCTCTTCTAGGAAGGCTTCCGATGGGGATGGGAAGGCGATCGAGCAGTGGACTGGAGCGGGCAGGCAGGTGAGGCTCTGAAAGCAGATGGTGATGGAAGTTGGCCAGATACTGAAAGGGAATCAACAGAGGACTAGTAAGGGGAGGTGACAACAGGCAGACAACCTTCTAGAAAGACCACAAACTAGCGTTCAGAAGAAGGCTTTAACAAGCTAGAGACTACTGTGGAGGGATAATCATCCGGCGGAGAGGGGAGATCCGTCTGCTCCTTAAATCCTGTCGACTGATGATCCAACAAGCCTCAGGTGTGCAGCTCCACCCCACACCACTCCCAACAGGGAGCCGAAGGGGAAGGCTTTTCTTTGAGAAAAGCCCAGAACCTGACAGGAAAAGGCTTTTGGACGGCTGAAAGATAGATGGAGGTGTCTCCTAAAGGGAACTGACTAACCTGCAACTGGTGAAGTAGATAGTTTTGACCTGCTGTGTGTTGCATGTGAAGATCACGGTGATCATTTAATGAGGATGTCACTGTTGGTCTGTGCAGCGCTCAACCTCCCGGGCGTGTGTTACCTGAGGGCAACCATCTGGAGGGTGCGGACATAAGAAACAATGTCTGAACCACTACATCTGTTTTTATGTGTAAAAATAAAACGTGCTTCATGATTGCAGATTTGCCTTTTATGTCATTTTTAGTTCTTGGATAAGCTATCAGTTAAGCATAGTGCAAATTAAAGTTGAAGTGGAAGCTGTTACTTTATTTCAGACATGCTGTTTACATGTACAGTGGGGCAAAAAAGTATTTCGTCAGCTACCAATTGTGCAGGTTCTCCCACTTAAAAAGATGAGAGCAGCTGGTAATTTTCATCATAGATATACCTCAACTATGAGAGACAAAAGTAGAAAAAAAATCCAGAAAATCACATAGTCTGATTTTTAAAGAATTTATTTGCAAAATATGGTGGAAAATAAGTATTTGGTCAGCTACCAATTGTGCACGTTCTCCCACTTAAAAGAGCAGCCTGTAATTTTCATCATAGATATATCTCAACTATGAGAGACAAAAGTAGAAAAAAAATCCATAAAATCACTTTGTCTGATTTTTAAAGAATTTACTTGCAAAAAATGTTGGAAAATAAGTTTTTGGTCAGCTACAAACAAGCAAGATTTCTGGCTCTCACAGACCTGCAACTTCTTCTGTAAGAGGCTCCTCTGTCCTCCACTCATTAGCCGTATAAATGGCACCTGTTTGGACCCGTTATCAGTGTAAAAGACACCTGTCCACGACCTCAAACAGTCACACTCTAAACGTTACTGTTACACCCCCAAGGCCTAGGAGTTCAGGGACAGGTAATATAAAAATGTCCAGAGAAAAAAGGGATATATAAAAAGGTGATTTATTACAAAAGAAGGTTGCACCGAACCAAGACACAGTACAACTTAACCCAATCAAAACAGAATAAAAGAGTTAACGAATTCAGGATTGGGTATGTACAAATTAAATTACTAGAGGTCCAAACAAAACTGAAAACACCCATAAGGGTTGAAAAGAAAAACACACAAATGGAGCACCAAACCTCCCTTGCACAAGTTTTTAGCTTGAGAACAGACACAAACACAGCGCAACAACTGATTTAGCAGAACTGCCAACAAAATACTTCAAAATACCCCAAAGCAGTTGCCAATAACAAAGGTGGGGAACAGCTCACAGCCTCGGCACACTGGAGGAATGTTTCAGGAACTTTTTAAAGAAACAGGTGAGGCTCATCAGCATCTGAATGGCTTGCCATGCTCAGCTGATCCAATGATGTGTAGCTCCTACAGCTTCCTGGCAGCCAGTCAGAAGAGGTGCTGTCACAGCTGAATCTGCATAACAGAAGAAAAGGGAGCCTGCACAGCCTCAAGAGGCCAGGGGCCATAACATTCATCATGGCCAAAACTAGAGAGCTGTCAAAGGACAACCAAAACAAAATTATAGACCTGCACAAGGCTGGGAAGGCTGACTCTGCAATAGGTAAACAGCTTGATGTGAAGAAATCAACTGTGGGATCAATTATTAGAAAATGGAACACATACAAGACCACTGATAATCTCCCTCGATCTGGGGCTCCACGCAAGATCTCACCCCGTAGGTTCAAAATGATCACAAGAACAGTGAGCAAAAATCACAGAACCATACTGGGGAACCTGGTGAATGACCTGCATAGAGCAGGGACCAAAGTAACAAAGGCTGCCATCAGTAACACACTACACCACCAGGAACTCAAATCCTGCACTGCCAAATGTGTCCCCCTGCTTAAGCCAGTACATGTCAAGGCCCATCTCAAGTTTGCTAGAGAGCATTTGGATGATCCAGAAGATGTGTGTGAGAATATAATATGGCATAAACCAAAATATAATCATATAAACCAAAGTAGAACTTTTTGTTAAAAACTCTACTCGTCATGTTTGGAGGAGAGAGAATGCTGAGTTGCATCCAAAGAACACTATACCTACTGTGAAGCATGGGGGTGGAAACATCATGCTTTGTGGCTGTTTTTCTGCAAAGGGACTAGGACGACTGATCCGTGTAAAGTAAAGAATGAATGGGGCCAGGTATTGTCAAATTTTGAGTGAAAACCTCCTTCCATTAGCAAGGGCATTGAAGATGACAATGATCCCAAACACACTGCCCGGGTAACGAAGGAGTGGATTTGTAAGAAGCGTGGCCTAGCCAGTCTCCAGATCTCAAGAAGAAAATCTTTGGACGGAGTTGAAAGTCTGTGTTGCCCAGCGACAACCCTCCTTCACCTTTTTCAGCTTGTTGATAAGCTGATCCTTAGCGCGGGAATATTCTGCTTCGGCCATCAGCTGTACTAGTTCCCAGCACAAGCTGCCCACAAAGGTGGTGCCACTGGTGACTCATCGGTTCGCTCTGCAGAACCAACTATTCAGCGGTGCTGGTTGAGCACCGCAGTTACTACTTGAGCACTGCTTTTTTTGGGTCAAAACACAAGCAATCCATGCTGAAATAGGTTCGGGCACCGGAACTGGCAGGGAACCACTTTGGTGGAAAAGACCTATCTTGGAGCTGATGGTGTAGGCAGGAAAGGACATAGATTAACCCTTTCCCCATAGAAATAGTCCCATAAGTGAGACTCCTGAATATAAAGAGCCCTGAATGCTTTACTCTTGAGACTAGCTGTTGGTCTTGGAGATGATGGCTGAATAAACGGGGGAGCAGGGGAGACTTGATCTGACTACACAGAGGAGCTCCACGCAGAACATCAGCCTGACCTATCAGGGAGGAAGTGGTTGCACTCCACTACTGGCAGTGGCATCTGCGCTTTGAGGAAGTAGTCCACAGGTCAGCAGGTGAATGAGTCAGAGAAGCTTGGCACTGATCCAGATAACCTTGAAACAGTTCAGGAGTCAACAGTTCAGGATCAAAAACAAGAGGCACAGTAGGTGCAGTGACATGAGATTGTGAGTAAGTCAGATGTTGGAGAGGAATCCAGAGACAGAGTCAAAGACAGAACCAGGGTCACAGCCAGGAGGTCATAGATCCGTGAAGGACTCAGGGCAAAATCCAGAGATGGGGCCAGGGCACAGAAACAGGTCACAATCCGAAAACTACCTAACAGGTCCTACAGCGGTTAAGGTTGGCTCAGAGAATCAGGAGGCAAGTCGGGTCAGAATCAGACAGGCAAGCAGAAAGGCATGCTGGATAAAACTCACCGAAGTGTGTAAGAATCTGACACCAGATTCTGGTCTGAGGAAGGTTTATAAAGGCAGGGAAGCAGGTGGATCTGTCGAGTTTTGATGAGAAGCAGAGCAGAGAAACTAGGTGGAGGTAATAGAGTTTATTAGACCATCACTGTTGCACAGATTCATGACAAATGTGAGAAACTGGAGAAATGCCAAGGGCTTATGGAAGGCAAAGTAAACTGTAGTGCATGTGGTCATTTGCACTCAGGGCCCCCACATTGGAGAAGTAGTTCCAACAGATACCTGGAAGAACGAACGTCAGACATCTATCATAAATGTCAAACGTCAAAACTTTCCACAAAAAGTACCGGATTTTAAAACCTGATTCTTATATATTCTTACATATTTCTACTAACTTATAAACATTGTAAATTCCCTGTTAGTCACTAAAAATTGGAGAACAGATAGTGGGAAATCCTAGTCTCTGATAGAGCTAAAGGCAGTGGAAAATGGGAGTTCATCGTGCAACAAACCCAGTTAGCATAACTAGCTTACCAGCCAGGCAGGCCTGTCTGCTTTGTTTTGTTGCTCTAAAAATCTCCAAAAGGATTCCTGGTGAAAAAGACACATACAGAAACTTTAAAGTTAGACCAGAAAGACTGCTCTTTATTTATCCAGAACTAAGCAGCTGCTTTATGTGAGCGAATTTGAACCAATCATAAAATCTTCTCCAGAACAGTGTGTTGCTTTAATTCAGCAACAATTCTTCTCATCCCTTTTGTGAACACTGAAAGTTTATTTATTGCATGCTTTTGTACTTCACGTTTACT
This sequence comes from Jordanella pulchra, assembly GCA_034780135.1. Taxonomy (NCBI): domain Eukaryota; kingdom Metazoa; phylum Chordata; class Actinopteri; order Cyprinodontiformes; family Cyprinodontidae; genus Jordanella; species Jordanella pulchra. Next base: position 8,562 of record JAUZNJ010086184.1, read on the forward strand.
GCCATCTATTATGTTTTATTATGACTGTTAAAGCGGGCGACTAAACTGACAAATGCAGTAGCACTGACCTTTGGAGTTTGTGAAGATTTCATGTAGGTAAATCAACTTGGTCTTAAAAGTGTGTGCCGGTATGAGGAACTCCATCACGTAGCCATAACTTTGAGCAAACGGATTATTCACCTCACATCTATATTTATTGTACCCATCAAGTAATTTCTGAACACACACACACACACACACGCACACACCTGCACACACACACACACATACTCAAAGTTCTCTCACTATCTTTATTGGGCCTTTCCATTGACCTCCATTAATTTTTACATACTAACAATAACCCTTACCCTTTCCCTTACCTTAACAATTATGGGTTAATACCCTGACCCACAAAGAGCAATTCCCCTTGTGGGGTCCAGGTATCCGGTCCCCCAGTTAGTCCTATCCTAGTGCTACTTTTCCAGATATTGGGCCCACAATGTATTAAAAACAAGAACAAACACACAAACACAATCTCCCATTTCACTTTTACACAAACACGAACACCCAAACAGATAGCTCATTTCCACTATACACAGTGTAATGACAAATGATTAACAAACCAAGGTCTTGGCTTTTCCAAAAGTTAGGCCTCTCAATGGGTTTATTTTTACTAGTGCAAAACAAATACACATGCAGTTTTTAAAAGGCAATCATGCAGAGGAATATGTTATAATATATGGGTTTTAATATGAAAATGTTAAGGATTTTGCTCACTTCACAGCATCTGAGCTAAAACCTAATTATGTCATTTTACAGTAGAGATGTTTAGCAGGTCGAGAGGTTTTTTCAGTATATAAGATAATATAGGCAGATTAAATATAATGTAATGTAGATTTGATGGATGCATGTTTATATCAGAGTAAACAAAGCTTTCTTTCTGCAAATATAACAGCCTGTAAAAAGACTCTCCTTAATGTAGCAATCCCCAAAAAACTGGAACTAATTAAGACTTGGAAACCATCACACTATGATTTTACCGCTTTTATCTGCTTTGCCCCATTCAGGAAAACAGGCATTAGCCCATTCTATTTTATTGTGGCCAACTGCTCAGAGTTGTGAAATTAGCAATTAGCAGATAGATGAAGAGGCTTTCACTTTCAGTTAGACCACCTGCTCTTCTTCATATAAACATCTTTTATTGATGGCTATTTGAAAATGAATACAGATGATTGACCAAACGGTTATAAGTCATCTCCAAATTAAATTTTATAATATATTGATATGAATATGAATATGAGGAATGAGTGACATAACTAGATTTGACCTAGTTTTAATGTCAAATCTAGACTATTGTTAATATAAGGTAAACCACTGAGGGTTAAGTCAGGGAAACCCTTGTAATGTTCTTGCTTGCTTGAAAATCCTCTGAGGGCTGCAGTTATGCATGTGGTTGGAGCATCTACTCATAGACTTTTTGTCATTAATACTTTTGCCATATTCAATTTATAACCCATTTGGGTTTTTCACATATATTTTTTTTCACTTGCGTGCGTATGTTATGGATCTGTATTACACATGAATCTCAGTTCCTGAAATAAGATACAATAAAGAATGATGAGCTTTCTCCCAATGTTCATATTTTTGTGTGTCCCTGTGTGTGTGTGGTTCTGTGTTTGAGTTCAGCTGTTAGATTGCTCTGGGCCGGAACACCTTTAATATTAAAATCTGCTTTACTAATTTTCTTGCATTTGCTTGTAAATAAATCTCCAGGCCCATTTAGATATTTGGGAAAATATTATGTTTAGTTAAGGTTTTTATGGAACTAGAGGTTCTTTTTTTCAGACAGTAGACTGACAGGAAATGGGGTATGAGAGAGGGGAAGAGACATGCGGGAAAGGACCACAAGCCGGATTCAAAACCGAGTTGCCCATGTCGAGGACTAAGGCCTCCGTATGTGGGTCGTGCGGGCTAACCACTGTGCCACCTGCACGCCAAGTTTATTTAATAAAGTGTGATGTGGTGTTTTAAATCTTCTTTAGGCAGAAGATCTATTCTCTCTCTGCTCCTATTCTCCTCTAAATCTAACCCTTCATCTCTTCAGAAAAAAAAATGTTTTTACTTCTATAACATCACCTGTGATTTTTAAACGCAAACCAAAACATGATCAAATTTGATCACTGCCGAATTATCTTTGCAACAGGAGATCAAAGAAAATTTGAGCTTTTAACCATGCTGTGAAATGTCAAAATGATCAGTTTTGCAAAATTTTGTTCATTATTAAGATACGGCTGAAATAAAGAGGTAAACAGAACAGAGCTGTCATTGAAAAAGGGGCTATACATCATTAGATTACTTATAGGGCTGCACTTAAGACAACCAATCCTTTAAAGTGAGATTGCAGTTTTATTTGTTGGCTTTAAATCATATATATAGATAAACAATATGTGTGAACATTTATCTTTAAGAAAATGCCTTTTTACTATAAGGTGTACATGTCTGACAATGAATCAAAATGGTTTTGAGCTATAAAATTAAGACTAAGGAGGGGAATCAGTAATTGCAAAACAAAAAAATGCATAAACTTTACAAAGGACTCCCTGTGAAGCTTAATACTATCTTACTCTAAAGCAACATCTAAGTACTGAACTACTAAAAGGCTGGATAATATGATTATGCCTAAATCATTAATGATATATTACTTATTCCTAAATCTTTCTATCATAGCAGCAGCACTCATCTATGTGAGCCCTGGGCTGATAGCTTTAATAATATGACAACCTGGATTTGCTAGGCTCTATCAATTACTGCAATAATGCAGAGGTCAGTAACTGTTCACAGTAATTTAAAACAAAACAAATCAGCCTAGTAATAAGTTGCAATATTAAATCCTGTTAGGGTACTGACACAGAAGCTTTTCTTTATCATGGATTATATGAGTCAAGTGGCTGTTTGTTTCACTTTGTATGGTTTTAGGAGAGTTTTTGATTCCTAAATAAAACCCTGGTTTATCAGTTTAATAATTTCTATTTTTCTATTTAATTTCTATAATTTCTATATTCCTGAATTTTGGTTTTTACCATACTGTCATAATCTTTCAAAATAAGGCACTGGTTTCATGTTTAGTTGTATTAGTGTTTTGACAACATAAGGACATCTAATACAGGTACTTTATTAACATTATAGTTTGTTTTTTCCTTTTACTTTAACAGACATTTGTTTCAACTTCAGGTCTGACCACATCCACTGGTACTTCTGCTGATTTGTAAAAAACCTTCTAAAGAATCTAAATATAACTTTTATTACAGTGGCACAACCTCAAACCAAAACATTTAGAAGATTTCCACCTTTAATTAGAGAACATTCGTTCTTTGGGAAAAATAATCTACAAATAATATAAGATTGTTTTTAAAAATGATGTCATTACTTTGTATCATAATGATCTGAAAATCTACTTCATTGGATATTGGCCATCATACTTTACAACAGAATTTGTTCTTTAATTAACCCATCCATAAGGCAGCAGTGGCAGCATGCGGTGCCTGGATAGCAATCTGAGTTTGTCTTGTTCAGGGACCCAGATTGAGAGTCTGTGGGGATTGAACTGGGTACAGCTTTCTTTAAAACACAAGCACAATGCCCTAACCTCTAGACGACCACTGCTCAAGCCTCCATTGGACAGTAATATAATGCTTGGTCTTCTCCTAAAACATTTTGCTGAGTTGAAGCAAACAGAAAGAGGGTTTTTTAGCTTTAGTCTTAGCAGCTGTTTCTGCGTTGTCCATCATCCTCTATCATCTCATACCCTCTTCTCTTCCCTCACCAGTGTTCTAAAGGGTTCGGTCTAAAGTACTAAGAAGGCCATTTAATATGTGGTGAACCATGTATATGTTAGTTTTTCAAAATATTTTATATAACTATCCTATTGAAATACCCAATGACAAACAACTGTTTATTTTATTAGTAGTCTTCAAAGACTCCTTCATTATAAGTTGTCCTACCCCTCTGTTCTACTGAATGTGGAAGCAGTGCAGGAGCCATTAGCTAAGCTGCACCTTTGCAGCTCAATGCAGCTCTAGTCAGTAAGCGACTCAACTGGTTGATGTGTTAGCCATGTGGTGTGTTTCTGAGACGCCCCAGATATATTCCAGGGGTCACCATTTCTCAGAATTATTTATGCCGCATGCTGCACCAGCTCCATGTTAATCTGGAGAAGAATGGATCATGCAGGAATTAAGTTGATAAAACCAAGTTGATCAGATTGAGTTACCATTTACTGGACTTTTATGTAATAATGACACCTGATCATGTAGTTAATCAATAGCTAAATAGATCAAAACAATGGGTTAAAAAATTAAATAATAATATAATATTTGAACTTATTTACCAATGATAGATCTGAAGAAAAAAAAAGTGATGTAAATAGATAAAGATGGGTAGTTCTGACGAGATAACCACTATACTGGTTTATTATTCTTTTAGCCTACAAGTACACTTCTCTAGTGCGACGATGCAACCATGTAGAGTCGCTCCACTCTGAAGACACTCCTGTGGAACAGGGTACAGGACAGGAAGCGTGGTGCACTTCCAGATTCAGAGGAACCAATGGATAAGTTATAATGTCACTGGTGTATTGAAAAGAGAACTAGGCCCACAGAATCACAAATCCTCCATCATAAATAGCATCAAACATGAATTGCTTTTTGATATAAATTGTTTTTGATTTACAAAGCAACCTGTTCTATTTGATGTTAAAAAATCTTGGGTGAATGGTCATTAGACCAAAGAAGAGGATTTCAGTTACATTTCCCTAAGAAATAATATAGCTGTCCTAGCAAAGTTACTTGTGTCAATGTGGGACAAGAAAGTACTTTTCTTGGCATCTTCACATTCTTGGAATGGCATCTAATGGAGGGATTTTCAACTTTCGCTTTTAAGACTCACTGTGCTGCAACTTTTAGTTCCATCTCTCTTTCAGTATCCCTGAATCAAATGACTGAAATACTTTTCCATCATGCAAGTTAAGTTGTGAAATTAATTTGTGAAGAAGCCTGCTGATGATACGCCATTTACAGTATGTTATGGTATATTGGAATTGGGTTGCATCTATATTGAACAGGCCATCGACTCTGAAGGACTGGAGTTGAAGACCCTTGATTTAATGCTTTAGTTGTGTTAAGGAGAGTTGTGAATGCACCTTTTGATGCAGTCCACATATGAATTTTAAAAGATTTTACACCTCAGTCAACACCCTTCATACTCTTGATAGGGCCAGTCACCACTGTAGTCCATTTTATGATTATTTTGCTAATTGATGAAATGGTTCAATCAAGACAAGAACACGATATTGCCTTTTGAGTTTTCAGATTATAGATCCAAAATACATTTAGTAGAACTAAAAACAAATTAGATAGCTTTTCTGGTCTTATAGTGAGCAGCAATTTATAAGTACAGTAGCAGATGCTTAGTTGACTTTATCCCTAATGTTGAAAGGAGAAATACAATACCAGTAAGGTCTTTTACAACCACAACCTTGTCATGTTGAAACATGGCAAACACTGTTCAGGTACTCCAAATGTCGACTCTGATTAAATTCATTGGGGAACTTTAACGGGTTCACCTGAATCTGGAGCAAAGCAGTGATTTTTAGAGCCTTCCTGGTCTGATTCAGCGCTGCTAGCCAGACTGACATTACACTAAATGTACTACATGGAATGGTGCTTGAAACCCCTCCAGATCCTTAACTCTTCCTTTGGGAAGCGCACTAGTGCTTGCTATATCTTTGCCAAAAGAAAAATCTGTATAAATCATTTTTAAAAAATCATTAAAAATTAAGTCTGGATTTATTTAATCAACTGGGGTTGTATTTGGGCAGACACTGTCTCAACAGGGCAATGGATGGACAATGGTAATGGATAACATTAGTACAAAGACTCCAGAGAGGTGTGATTAGATTACAACTGCGCTTAGCGATCTGATGCCTCAACTTTTACTGTTTTGTATGACTAATAGCCTGGGTAAGGTTCCTGCTCCATTCAAAGTGGAATGAACACTCTCCAAATGGGCCTGTTTCGCCAAATCAGCTACTTTACTTTTGAGACACCACAAGGACTGCCCTAAATGTGATTGAAAACTTGCGGGCTAACAGTAGTCAAATAGGGGAGGGCCAGACAACTTTCTAGAACATTAGTCTCAAATGCTGGTTTGCTGGTTATTACAGCTGTTACAGGTAGGAGTTGATTTCCTCTACTCTTGCCTCTGTTGGAAATTCTGTTGGAAGTTAGGGTTATGGTGAATCTTGGCATCTAGGACTACACCTCTTGCTTATTATCGTCAGCCCCCTGCATTGCACCTTGTGCTGGAGGACTGTTATGTGGAGCTACTCTCAGCAAGAGGTAGAGCAGTATGGAGTTGAACTTCCAGATCTGTGAATGTTGCTTCCAAAGCTACAAAGAGACAACATTAAGCTGTGTTAAGGGATGTAGAGAAATATCCTGGAAGCAAATCAGTCCACACGAAACATACAGGAAAAGAGGACTCAAAGAGAAAATTAAGAAATTTAGCAGGGATATAAAACACAACTAGAACAAAGTCATCTTAAAATAAGGATATAAATGATCTAAAAGAAAATTTATTATCTTATTTAAACAAGGGCATTTTAAAGCTTAACAACAACAGTTGACATAAATATGTGCTGGACAAAATAATCTTTGAGTATGAAATATTGCCTCTATAAGTTTGACCAAACCTTCAAATGAAGCCAATAAGACCAATTCTTTTCAAAAATAGAACTAATTTGCAAATGAAAGAGATTGTAGAAGTCATATATTTTCCCAATGACATTTAAAGATTAATATCTCTGTCTACCAATTGGTTGGTAGGTTAAACAACTCAGATGTAGAAAGAATTTCTGGAAGTCCATATTCAATGTTTTTCTCCTGATCTGTTTACAGGGGATTTTAACCCCGGGTTGCTTTCCGAGTCTTTTCGACCAGGTCAGTGAGCCATTCCCACCGCCACTAAAAGCCAATTGTTCAGTGGTTTAAACAGGTTTTTGGTCAGTGGGAAAGGGGTATGTATCTAAGACCAGATAAAAGAACTACTAAAGACACAGAATAAAAAAGGTCCTGCCATGTGTAACACTTGGGTTGCGTTTCAAGAAGGAGAGAAGGCGGCAAACTCGTCAGGATGATCAAAAACTCACAACAGGTACTAGGAATTCTACAGTGTTTTCCTTTAATAAATACTCTCTTCATCAACCTTACAAAGTGCAATTGAACGGCTGCTATATTATCAAACATGAAATTGAGCAGAGTCAACAACCCGTAATGTTATCAAAAGTTAGGGAGCTAATATTTCCACCTCTATTATTCAGTCCATCTGTAGCAAGTTTCCCCCACCCTCTCTACTGAGCCCCAGACCCATACTTGTGACATCATTAGCAATACAAGTGTATCTTAAAGAGACACTGCACGATTACGGCTGTTACGCATGGAAAAAATAAAAATAAATAGAAATGTGTGACTAGATTTTGAACACCTGTGCCACTAATGGTTCACCAGTTACAGATGTTTAAACTATTTACAATTATTTTTAATCATCATTCAGATATCTTAATATTTTTTTTCCAACTTTTTTGTTCTATGCTGCATCAAGAATATTCCTAACAATATCCATTGATATAATAGAATAGTGTTTTTAGCTTAATTTTGAATATTTCTTTTATTTCCCAACCTTGAATATCATCTTCACATAGGTTTGGCTGTTGTTGCTACAGCCTTGTGTCCTGAGTGGAGTCCAAGGTTGGAAAAGAAAATAAACTGCAGAAACTTTGCAAAAATATTCTTGACAATAAGCAGATGCTTGATATGGAAAGGAGATAAATGATAGTCAAAACAAGTTAAAGTAAATATATAAATACCTGATTTTAGTACAAGGTTAGGTTCACCTTCTTTATATACAAACACTGATGTAATTAACACCATATTAACACCTTTAGAAGCATTAATTTGTGTTGTAGTTACTAAAGAGGTAGTTTTTCACCAACAGACCAACCCAAGGTCTCCTAAACCCATTACCAGAGAGTATTTATTTGCACAATTCCTGGAAATAAATGAAACTTCACCAAAACAGTCATTTCAACATACCCCATACCTCTGTATTTGCAACCCTTGGTGGTAATCATTTCAAAATATTTTCTCCTGCAGATGTAAAAGAGGTTATAAATCCTGTGTCGGATTTAGAAAGATGAAAAACTTTCTCACAATGTTTTTTGCAGATTTTAGAGAGTGGGAAGGTAGTGAGAAAATAAGACACTCTGTCTAGACAATATAGTGAAAAAGCAGCTGCTGAATTGCAGTATATTTACTGACTAAAGCGACTTCCTTCCCTGTTTTTGTCTTGAGTGTGAACTAACTTTAGTTTAGGAATAGACCTTCTGGTATTGTGAGAGGGTGCAAATGATGTCTTCCTGTGACAGTGGTTAGGATGGGGGGTGACATACCCTGTAATCAGAACAGGATTCACACCTTTACCCAATCAACACTCAATTTAAACCTACTGTCTGCAACTAAACTTTTTAATCTGAAATTCTGTCAATTTTTTTCATAAAATGTGCATTAACAAAAAAGAGCTCACCAATACCATTAGATAAAAAAATACTTTCTGGTTTCTGTTTACTTGTGCAAAACTAATGCTGATGAGCCAAAACCAACAGATTCTACTTTAGTAAGTCTTTATCCAAGTTCTCTGGTTTTACTTCAGAGTTGAACATCGGAGTTGTCTGGTCGACCATCTGATAACATGAAAGACACATCTGTTACATGGGAATTTAGTGGAGATACCGGGGCTTGTTTGAGAACAAAGCATAACAAAGTGTGACAGGAATAGCCATTTGGCTTGCTTTCCTATCAGAAAATGTGTCTGTGTTGGGTTGTATGTGTGTGTATGTGTATGCGTACCCAGGTGCTTGGGAGGAGCAGTCAGTGATAGGAAATTCTTCCAAACAGTGAGAACCAAAAGGTCCCGTCAGACTTACTGGCTGAAAGAAACAAAAATCTGTGACTTTCTCTCTGGGTGGCTGACTTGCCAAATATGTAGACTACCTCCAAGCGAGCTGATTGACAAGGGGTTTGATGTGTGTTTATAAAGCTGAAGTCTAGCAATGTGTTGTCAACAAGGCTAAGACCACATGATTACTCACTTAGTTTCCTCTCCTTATCTAATTAAAGCAATGCCCCTAAGTCATGAGAAGCCCCACAGTCTCAAGCGTTATTAAAAAGAAGTTTGTAAAAAAAAAAAAAAACATGGGCCTAAATAGTGTGCTCTGCACATCTACATAATCTGAAAATCTAATTTGTTTGACAACATATGTGGATTAATGTGGATTTGGACCCAATCAAAAGCAAGATGCAGGGCATATCATGGGAGGTGGATGTCAAATGAATAACAAGATTGTGATGCAATGGTTGAACTGTTGTAAAGCCCCCAATTATGTATGAAGGCTTTAGTCCCAACTATTGACCTTTGCTACAGGAATACACCTATGTTCGCCACTTTTAAATAAAGGTCAGTAGTACCAAAAATAATCTTTAAAAAAATAAACAACACGAATTTAAAAAAAAAACAGCACAGAACACAAGAGAGCCAACTAGGATCAACCATTGGGATTGGGAGGAACTAACAAGCTAAATAAGGGCAACTGATGTCCCAAGAAGCTGCCCTTTATTCAAGTCTGCTAAGCAGGTTTTTTTTTCTTTTTTTTTTTTTTTTTTGCATCCTTACTACTTAATCAGAGTCAAACATTTAACTAGCTAACATCAACTATTTACACTCCCAACAAGGTGCCATAGGGCACAGGAATAAAGGATGTAAAAGCAAGATCCAACACGGGTCTAAATTCAGCAATTCTTCGATAGAGTCCAAGATTAGTAAACAAAAACCTAAGAGCAAAAAATGCAGGTTGGGTAAAAATCAAGAAAGACAAATTAAGGCTGGAAAGCTTGACACAGGGGATCAAGACAAACTGGTGAGGGAAAGTTGTAAAGAGTGTGGTATAATTAAAACAAACAAAGGCAATAAGAAACCGGCATATAACATCAGGGTGGTAGAGACTGATTGAGGTTTAAATTTTTAAGTGGATAAAAAAAGAAACTAGAAATGAGTGCGTAAAATGAAACGGTAAGTTAAAACAGAAAGTTAAAAGATAAAAAACATTTCAAAGCACTTTACTAACAGAGATGAGTTTGACACATGACTTCAGGAATAGAAAAACAACTAAGAAGTATGAAAAATTTACCCTAATTTAAAGATACAATGACTAGATTAGATACAGGATGTATCTACATTCTCACATACGTGGGTATTCATTGTGTTACTGTGAAAAACAAAACCAATGAATACAGTCTGAAAAAAATCTGTAGCATAAACTAATTTTCCTCACTTCCTGTACCAGTGCATCAAAACTATAACAACAATAATTTATCAATCATAATTGTGAAAATGAGTCTCACGCAATAATTGCCTTTTGAACAAAAGCATTACTAGTCATTGCTGCTTTGTCCAATCAAAAGCTTGTAGATCATGTTATTATCACATTAATTGATCTACTCTATTATAGGTCCATAAAGCTATAATATATCGTAAGCTGTGATTTTCTTTCATACTATCTCCTGTCACTTCTTATGCATGAGAAAATGGCACTAAAGGTTATCCACATGAAAATCTATTTATTGCATGCACGCCTTCTAAAAAGGAGGGGACAACCAGGACAGTCATCCTGGGACAGTGATAGAGGGGGTGCCCAGAACCAGCCCCTTAAAGCAAGACCCCTTTTTTATATATAAAAAGTCTGTAAATAAATACTATGCACAAGTTTAAAGTTTTAGTTACATAAAATCTTTACATTCATAATTTTCTTCTTCTTTTAGCATTGCAATACTGAGGAAGTACCCAGACCTCCCATTCCCACAAACTGGTATGGCCTTGATTTGGCTTCTTTAGCATTTATTGAGCTTCTACAGTAAAATATATAAAGCTTGCTGCGCTGCAGGACCAGGCTGGAGAAAACATGGAGCCAGATTTTTCTCCTCTGCTCTAGTTTGGGCAGCAGCTTCATCACTTTTAGATAGAAACAATACTGCCAATCCACCTGAGAAACACACAGAAGCCACTTAACTTCATGTCACTCTCACCTGCTGACAGCCCACTCTGGGTGAAGGCTGCCATTATAGCTTTGTTAGCTCTCTTGTCCTAACAAACTCAGTATTTTCCATCAGGGATCTGCTGCGTATCTTTGCAAGATGAAGTTATAATTAGGAGGCTTTGCTGTTTCCAATAGTTTTAGACTAACATGACTATCAGGTGCATTCATGTGATTAAATCATATTTTGTGCTCAAACATGTAAAAGAAGCAGAAAAAGTAGGATCAATTGTGACTGTAAAATGTATAGAAAACCAAAAGTTGCAATATTGCTGTTTTTAAATGGGAAAATCTTAATGTTACTTGCAAAGCATGCATCAAATATAGTAAATTGAAAAATGTGTATCCTTAATGGATAAATAATTATATATTTTTATATTTTTTACTTCATGGGAATCATAATTTTATTTTATCTTACACATTGTAAAAAACTATTTCTAGCTACTGGAAATTCAGTCATAGATTTGGATTTGTAAGGCAAATTCTAGTTTTAATTCTAAAATTAAAACTCATTAAAACTGGGTAAGAAATTCGGGTTAAATGTCCCAGTAAAATTCTAATAATGAGGACAAATGGCACGGGTTTGGATTTTCATGTTACATTTTGAAACAGGTACAGCAGGTCTATCATGTTTCAATGGTTAAAGTTATAAACCCAACAAAGTAGCAGCAGCTAAAAATTGTTCTTGAAGAATAGCAAAAAAAAAGCTAAATGATCTATTTCTTATAGACAAATCTTTTCTTAATTTGACACCAAAAATGACCACAATACTCACGCTTAGTGGAATGATGGCCACAAATATGAATAAACAGAGATGTTGTGATCAGTTTTCTCAAAATACCGTAACAAACATTTGTCTCCTTATATTACATTATACTGATTTAGCAACACATTCTTTCTCCTACACAACGTGTTTTTTTCTCATTCCTTTTTTCGATTGGCCCCCCTTTTAGCCTGGGGGGAGAAACACAAACTGAACAGTACTCCAGTTTCCCACTGCTGTTTGATTTGAATAGTAACATATCTAATTTCTCACTCTGGACAAGCTCACAGAGCTCTGACAAAAAGAAAATTGTTCCAATTTGTCTGTGTCTTTACTTTTCATAGTAGCCGCCAGTCATAACACAATGCTTAATGAATGAAGAGAATAGCCAAATCCCTGAATGGATGAAGCAGCCCCGGTTGAATTCGGCGATGTCTTGCTGTGTGGGCTTGCTGTGGTTTGAATGCAAAACACAGATTACAATCCTTATCGTTCCAATCACTTAGCGGTAAAGCACAAGTAAAACCTCAATCTAAGTAGTGTAATGATAGCTTGCCAATGATTTGAGGCAGTAAGTTTCAGCTTCAATTAACTTTTATAAAATGATAATGAAAAAATTAGAAGGAACTCTTTAACTCTCTTATTTTTCATAGACATAAACCTGTCTACATATACAAAGCTAAAGCTACAAACAGATTTTAGAGTAATCACGCTAAATGAAGGTACTGTATGCTCATGTTTTCCTTTTCTAGAATTTTAAAGACTAATACATTTTCCTTTTTGTTATAAGACAAGGTGTAATGGAATCTTAAACAGAAGCCAGATAACACATTTAACAAACTGAACCTTACCTTTCCTCATAGATAAGATTGTCCCTTCATCCTCTGGCCACTGGATGTTGCTGGTAATTTGTGTATTCACAGCTGTCATTCAGCCAATCACTTGCTGTTTCTGTATTTAGATTTTTGGTGCCTTGAATTAAAAATGATCAACCAAATATTTTGATTTTTACAGTTTTCGATAGACCCAGTCATACCCCTTTAAATATGAAATAGGCCTATGTCAAGGTAAACCAAGTAAATAAATTTATCATGACAGTTATCATATCTTTACTTGAATTTAAAGACAAGCAGAAGCCCCTACTGAATATTAATTAGAAAAGCATGAAAAAAGTCATGCTTTTCTGTGTCTTCTGGTGTTATAAAAATCATCAGGGTCATAGAAAAAAATCCGATACTGAGGATTATCTTCTCCTGAGTTAGATTCTCAAAAGCTGAATTAGAACATTGGGAATTGCTCCGGAGAAGCTTTTTTTTTTATTCTTTCATTATGTTTAAATATTGTTGTTTTGTTTTTTTGCTGCATTTATTTTTAAGTCATTCTTACTTATGCTTCATCATAGTGTTCCACAGGGTTTAATGCTTAGCACTATTTTGTGCTTTGTTTGCTTTCCTTTACCCTCTTATACAATTGTTTGATAGGTTTAAGTTGAGTACATTTAGCTTTGTGTCCTTTTAATTACTGGATTGATAATTTGCCGTGATCCATTGGTGTTTAAGTATTCAAGCTTCTCCAGTTGTCTCTCATTCCATTGTTGTATATCATTCATCCCAAATCTCGGTCCTCGAGGGCCAGTGTCCTGCAGGTTTTAGAGGTTTCCCTGTTTCGGCACAGCTGATTTCCATTGATAGCTGATTAACAGCCTTTTACTGAACTCCAATTATCAGAATCAGTTGAGCTGAAGCAGGGAAACCACTAAAAGCTGCAGGACAGCGGCCCTCGAGGACCGAGATTGGGGAAGCCAGTTGTATAGTCTTAGTGATTCCATCTTCGTTCCTTTTTTGGATAACTTGTTTCTTAGTTCATTCTTGTAATTTATTAAGTTTGAATTTCCACTGTTAGATTTCTTTGTTTTTCTTTGTTTTAAAGTCTTATACATTCTCTCTTCTCCCTTACCTGCCTGATCCTTCGCTTACCTGCCATACATTTTCTTCTCTTTCTCCCATCTTTATAAACTAGCCGTTTCTAAATTGCTGGACTCTTCTATGACGCTGCTCCTGTCTCCATGCTCTTTGATTTTTGCTCTATGTGCCTCCATTACTCTGTCTGGTTCTTTGTCCTAAAATTTTGTAAGTTCTCCTTTACCTTAAAATCATAGCCACAACTTTTTAATAAATCAATACATTTTTTCAAGAATAATACATCAACAGATCATCTAGAGTGATGGAAAATAAACATATTCATATTCAAAGAAAATACACAGTAAATTCATAATTGTTTAATACATTTGGATGGGTCCAAAATATAAAAATATTACTTCTGGTTATGCATAGACCCAGAGCAACTCTGTACCAGTAGGAATAGTAGATTAAAATCATGCGCCATGGAGGTCAAGAAAACTAACTTCAATGAAAGCTAGAGCCTATGTGATGATGACTATGGTGAGTTTATTTGCCACCTCTAAGCATGTGTCCTCTGTCTCTAAACTGACTATGTACACAAATAGAAGTCTGTCCACCAACTGTCTGCACTACTGTTCCTCACCTCATTTCTTTCATTTACCCATTTACAGTGGGGAGAACAAGTATTTGATCCACTGTTGATTTTTCAGGTTTTCCCACTTGCAAAGCATGTAGAAGACTGT
>JAUZNJ010086195.1:0-11748 GCA_034780135.1 Jordanella pulchra
GAGGAAAGTATGAAGTACTCCAAAATATACTTAAGTAAAGTAGTGAAGTACTTTTACTTTGTTACTATACAACACTGTCCAGAGGTGCAGTTCAAGGCTGTGACCGAGTTATGGGACTGGCAGTCTTATGGGAAAGGGGTCTGTGGTTAAACCTGTCAGGCCTGAGCGAGTCCCTGAAGGCCAAAATTATGGATGCGACCTATGACCCAAAAAAAAGGTCGTTGTAGTCCCTCCTTGAAGAAAATGAGGGAGAACCCTCAGAAAACAGGAGGGAGAGGCTTTTAAACTTTGTTTGCCTCATAAACCAAGCCAAGCTCCCACACAGAGACCCGTGGCACCACTACACAGAGTTTTGTTCCAGGAGAACGACAGAAAATGAAACAATTTTTTATGCATTCAGGCAGAAAACCCCCCACAAATAAGATTAAACAATAAAAATAGATCTCTGTCGTTCTCCTCTGCACCCAGCAGAGGGAGCTTGCCCTCTTTAGAGGAGAGCCGAGTTCAGTGGTCTAGAGATGACGACATCAACCAGCAGCGACGCTGGTCCGCTCTCTGCTCGGCTGGAGCAGTGGCGTACATGCACGGGCTCCTCATGGGTATTTGCCACAATTTCTTAGGGGTAGAGACTGCAGCTTGCATTCCACAGGCAACAATTGACAATCGCTAAGAAGATGTGTTGCACTGCATGAGGCATATGGTGCTCACACCAGCTACCGGCTGGTTCTGAGTCCCCAGACCCCCCAAAAAATAAAAATAAAAATGCATATTTCAGAGCGGCCTTTTATTCTGGGCAGTATAAGGTCCACCTGTGCACCAATCATGAATCAGATCCTATTGATGTGGCACCAGTGAAGTGGGATGGATGGTCTCAGCAAAGCAGCAGTGCTCACTATCAAACATTTAGACAGATTTGTGGACAACATTTGAAAGAAATGGTAATATTGTTTATCTGGAATTAATTTTAGACCTTTGAGTCCATCTAATGGAAAATGGGAGAAAAAACAAAAGTTTTTGTTGAGTGTATTTATCCTCCAGAAGGGAAGTTTATTGGGTTTGCTTTTCAAGGCAAAGCCAATGAGTCCCATTCAGGCTGGGGAAAAGAGTGGCTTGACTCCTGTGCTATGCACAGACATTCTGGGCCTCAGAATAAACTCCTTCTCTTATCAGGTCATGCTGTCAGGGGGAAGAATCCTAGCGGTTATTCAATGCATGATGTATTTTCAGCTGGGAAAAGTTGTTTAATTTAGACTTTGCCTGCAGCTTCTCGGCCTCATGCGTCTGTAATCTCCGTTGTCCATCTGGGGCTTCTGATGATGCGGGATTTTCAATGATGGTTTGCATCATTACGACTGTGTCCCCATTGTCATCTACACTTGAGAGTGAGAATAGCGCCAGCTACTCCCCAGGGCCGGAGAACCCCAAGGAGAGTCAGCGGTTCTTACAGTGGGGATGCCACTAGTGACTGTAGCATCCAGAGTTACTAAATGTTTTCTTCAGATTAAGCAGTTGTTGTACAGCAATGCTTTTATTATCTTGTATGCAGACATTTAAATGTTTAAATGGAAATCCAATGTAATAACGACTGTAAAGTAGCAGAATTGGAAACTATATCCAGAAACTGTGGATCTTCTTTTTAAGGTTTTTAACTGTCAAACCAAGTACAGTTTTAATGGCATACGGTCCATCTAAACACTTATAACATCCAGTGGTTCTAAAACCTTTGGCATATTTGAGCCCCTTCACAAATCAATGTCCGACTCAATTGTAGGTAGATGCACAGGCTTCAAATATGGCCACTGAATTATGTCATTGTCACAAGGAATAAAGAATAGGATCACAAAATTCATCAATGTCCAGTCCAACAACTTCTAAATCCGACACAATACCAGTTTAGATCACCTTATTTTGTTCCATAGTTCTCAGCAGAAAGTTGATTTTCTTCCCTTGAATATTTAGCTTTATTTTGGGAAAAAAGTATTATGCATCCAGTTAAATAAAAGAGATCAGTGGATAATCATTCAATCGGCATTTATTTCTGTAGCAAGGTACACAGGTCAAAGGATATCCCTCTGTCTGAATAGTCAGCATGACTTTTAGCCCGGAGTCTTGGGATCGGATCCAAAAAAGTAAAGCAAAAATGAAGGCCACTAGAACCTAAAAATAGCATTTAAAGAACAAATTTTAAATTACAGACAGTAATAAATAACAATAAATGTTAAATAAACCCAGAGAAAGATTTTAAAAGACGACTAGACAGGAAGTATTGTAAATAAATTTGTTTTATTGAAGCATTTTAAATCCCCCCATTAAATGAAGCAATCAGATACATTTGTCCCAAATATGTGCAATACATGAATCACTGTTTCCCTGAACCGTTTTTAGGCAATTATTAACTCCGTTTCATCTGTAAGAGTTTGTTTCATCTAGCAGCAGAATTAACTGCAGACTCTGTAAATGTTAAGTGCTTCTCAGACCGTGCAGTTCTGGAAATAACGTGCTCTGCAGATCTGGACGGATCCTCCACACCTTTAAAGTGCTGCGCAGACAATCTGAGCTCATTTAAAGACCATTTAGGATGCGAGGACCATCTCCTCTGGAGGCATTGCACAGATTAGTTTTCCAACAACCACTTGGTTTGATTTCAAACCAAAATCTTGTCCAGCTACTTCAGCACACAGAGTTAAGGTTAAATCAGCCTCAGTTTGAGCTGCGATGACTTTGTGGCTCCAAAGCGGAATCTGGAAGAAATACTAAAGATTTAAAAGATTTGTAGTTTCATCCCAGTCTCAAATGTCAAATGCTTTGAATCTTGACAGTAGATAATCATAGAGAGTTTCAGCAAACTGCCGTTTCTTTAAGTAGCTCCAGCCACATGTTCATGTCTGCTGCACACAGATCTGGTCAGAAGGGCTCAGTCAGGATGCCATGGAAATAAGTGACGGTTGTAGCTGGATTTATGATAACTTGATGCAAAGTTGATGGACGGTTTGTTAGTGGTTCTTCAATGTTCTCCTAAGTGAATATTTTTTAGTACGAGAGGGAAATGAAATAATTTTACTGTATAAATAAACTAAACCAGACAGTGATGTAATTATCAATGGCGTTTTAAAATTCTGGTTTACTCTCTTCTCACTTTGGCAAGCAAACTTTATGACAGAGCAGAGAACCTGATGCAGTCCTCCTTTAAAAGAACAGCAGGGATAAAGGCTGCAGTTTTCCTGCACACTTCTGATCAGCTGGCAGAACATAAACTCCAAGCATAGCTGCATTGACCTCATGCCTAACAGAAGACTTGATACATACAATCAAACTGAGTTAATTCAGTAAAAACTCGTTCATCTGTGTGCTGAACTGTGGCAGGACTGAATATAAACAAACGGTTTTTATGAACCAAACCATCACATGCAAAAAAGACAGAAGACGGACATTGAACATCTCTATCGGTGTAAAAATAGTCCATACGGCAAAAGAAAATCAAAGGACAAAACTGCATAAAAACCCTTCTAGGCTTTGAAACGAAACTTCAGGAACTATTGAATGAAACGGACCTCCAGCGTTTTCTGAAAGGTTCATGCATCCCAACATGCTGCACTTTAGAAGAACAACTGATTCCTACAGAAAAACAGAAAGGACACTCTTTGGGCATCACGATGCTTCCTTAACCCCCAGTTCTACATTTCCACACAAACAGAATCTCTGCTCAAATCTTTCAGTGTCTAAACGTTTAGCTTTTGGAGCCATTTTCACATTTTGTGTTTTCAAATGACTCTGAAATCCTGTAAACCTTAAAATATTCAAACTACTGCAGGAGCTCAGTTAGAAAGCTGCTCTGCAGCAGCGATGGATCAGCTGGTTGACTGCTGACACAGCCGTGCAGACCGATGCCTGGCAGACACAGCTAACGGGTCAGACGATCCCCGCTGGAACAGACGTGGGAAGGCTTCAGAACGGGACGGTTGTTGTTGCTCAGAGGCCGGTCAGAGGAAATCAGCTGCCTGCAGTTTAAACGTCTCCTTCCTTAACTTTGATTGTTTCCATCCTTTTGGTCCAGCTTTAGCTGGAAAATGTTTGGGAAGTTTTCAACACAATTTAGATTAAGAAATGTTCATTCTAATGACGTCTACATAAAGGGTTCTGATTGTTCAAGTCATAAAACTTTAATTAAATACATTTAGATTGTACCTGGTCACCTTTTAGGGATTTTATGTGGAAAAAAAACATTTTCTTTAAGGTGCAAAATTGACAAGTAGATTTGAAGCTGAAAGCAGAAATAAAGAATCTACAGATTTATGGATTGTTTTTCTGATTAGGTTCTGACAGTTTTGTGTCGAAAACTCCCAACCTTGAACATTTAAGCGTTTTCAAAGATTAAACTGAAGTTTTCTGTGAGTTTCTGGAGGACGTTTCTACACCTGGTGGGCTTTAAATATGAGGCTAACAAAACATAAAGGGAATAACGTCTGCAAAGCTTATCTCTTTCCTTACACATTTTCTATGCATTTCAAACCCAAAGGAACACAGAAATCAAACCCAAATGGTGCTGGAACCATGTAATAAGTGAAAACCCTTCTTCAGCTTCAGGACATGAAGCAGATCAAGTTTGCCTCAGACTCTAATTCCCCAACTTTGTTTTTTGTCACTGAAATTATAAACCTCCTTTTTTAAAAGGTCTCCGCTCCGAACCGCTCGAGCAACATGAACAAATCAGGAAGGAAAACTACATGCCTGGAAAGTTCTGGGATCCTCATCACTTGGTACAATCATAAACCCAGAGCTGCTGCAGAATCTGTGACCCGCCAGAAAGTCCAGCCGCCTCCTGGAGGGGGCGCTCACCGACCCACAACAGTTCTCGGAGGGGAAAAAGGTGCTGAGGATTGTCCAGAACGTCTGTAGGCGGATGGATGGGAGTCCGGTTCTGACCCGCCAGATTCTCACAGCAGCAGGTTAAAACAGTTAAAAGGCAAAAGAAGCAGAGAAGAGATAAAAAGTACTTGGATTTTTCTGTTAGTGATTTGTTTTCACATCTCAGGGACGTATTGAGCACAGTGCAGAGGCGGCAGGTCGCCGTGGCGCCGGGTCAGAAGTTGGGCGTGCTGCGGTCCACGGTGTCGGCCTTCTTCAGCTTGCCTTTGCTGAAGGTCTGGATGGAGCTGAGCAGGGCGGCACGGCCTCCTCCGGCGCTGTCAGAGGAGGAGGGAGGTAGAGGAGGACTGGAGGAAGAGTCCAGCGCAGGAGGAGGAGGAGCAGGAGGAGGCGGAGGAGGAGGCGTGGTGTGGGATCCTGGACGCAACACAGAGGAGAAGCATGAGAGAGGGAACCTGTCTGGGACCGGTTAGAGGATTCAGATGAACAAAAGCTGCTTTTCATCTCAGATTTAGACCCAGCAGCCTTCATCTCTCCTGGTTCTGCACTCAGCGCTTCAGATGATCCAATTCTCTACATGATCTCGGCTCAGAATCAGGGTTTCCAAATAAATCCGACCCGGATTGGATCCTTTCAAACCTTTACCCGGGATCCACCTGCTGCACCATAGTTTCATCCCCAAAATAATGAATTCATCTTTAAATCTTTGCTTTTGTTTCTTTGCCTCCTTGTTTTTCTTCTTCTTTAGTTTCATGCAGAAACCATAAACTTCTGTTATCCCTCCAACACAGATGAAGAATCCTAATCCAACCTTTGGCAGCAGCCAGAAAACATGCTTCTGCTTTGTTAATATGTGATTGTTTGTGAAATCAAACTTCATGTAGGATTAAATTCAGTCAAGGAATCATTTCATCTGTGCTCATCACCTCCTACTGGTTGTTATGGATCAGATCTTTCAATTGGGCTTCGATTGTTATATATGTGTAAAATGATCTTTTTAAATTAAAGCCTTTCTGAGTGAAAAATAACTGGCATCACTGAAGCCTTTCACAGGTAAAATGAATCACTCTCATACTGTCCTGTTTGGAAAACTCATTCTCTAAACCTTTCTGCTTCTGCTTGGCCTGATTATGCTTTTATATTCCAGGCTAAATAAACATTTATGCTACCAGAGTATCTGCGCCAGAATCCTGGTGTTAAAGATCTCATTTAAAACTGGCTCTTTGTTGTCGTTGATCTCTGAGGATCAGGCGTCCATCTTTATCTCCGTAGAGCTGGAGGACATAACACTCATCTTCTCATCCACATTTTGAATTATTTAATAGGGAATTTTACGGTTAAAGTGTTTAATATTCGAATTAGATAGAAATGGATAAATAAATGTTCCATTTGTTTCATGGGACATTTTCATTTCTGCCTTTAATTATATATTTTCAGGGACAACGTACACCTCCGAGATCACAATGATTGTGAAAAACATCCTGTGGCCTTATGTTTGACACCTGTTCTGGACAAAGGATCGATGAATGGGAATAAAATGAGATTCATTTATGTTTTAAATTTAGCTGCAAACAGTTTTCTGCAGCTTTTATTTTAAAGGCTCAATTCTGTTTATTTAGATTCTGAAATTTGACTTGATGCGATTCCCTACCTGCTGCAAATCTGCAACAGATCTTGGCTAAATTTAGAGGATTTCAAAGATGGTTTTCTTTGGTCTTTGCAGTTCAGCTTAATATTTTCTAGGGATACTTTCTCTTTGTAGAAGCAGCTATCAGCAATCAACAGACTGACTGGACTCCATCTGAATGTTTCCAGAGCATCACAGACTGAAACTTCACTGATGGAGCTGAGGAACCAGAAACAGAACCAGAACTCTCCAGGATCTGTGAGGAGTTTGGACACCAATGCTTTCTGGACAGGAGGCTCACAGGACGCCTGCATCAGATCGGATCGTCTGAAGCGTTCCTTAGGAAATGTTTGGACTATTCCTAAGGAAATGTACCACAGGAGCCCAAAACCCTGGACTCGGGGCTTTGGCTTCCCTTAAAGAGCTGCTGGTCTGATGGTGAATTTTAGCCGTTTTGCATTCTCACAGCTGAATGGAAGCCAGCAGCTGAGCTCAAAGAAGCAGAAAATGAAGCCGACTGCAACATAATGATCCAGCAGTTTGACGGACGGCGCCGGAGCTGAAGAAGCTCCAGTTCTGCTGCCGTGTTTGGATAGAAATTGATTTGAATCTCTGTTCATCTCCTCAGAACGCAGCAGAGATGGAGTTTCTCCTGGACCCACCGACCCTCGTCATGTCCTGCAGCTGCTTCAGGGACTTTTCAAGCTAATATTCCGATGGGCCTCGACTTTCCCTTTAAATCTGCTACTGACCAGACGGACAGTTCAGCAGCTCTTCCTCACTTTCAGATCGTTAACTAGCAAAGAAATACAAGTGTGGAGCTCCTGGTAGACAAACATAAAATACCTTTAAATAAATCTGTGTAGCAGCAGCATAACCATTACTATGAGCGGGCGTATTATGTAAGTAAAAAGTAAATAATTGTTCTTTGTACAGAACCTCCTCAGTCACACTGGGTTAGATGTTTCGGGTCGTCTTTGTTCTGACTGACCCAAATGAAACGTGTTCTGAACACACTTTTTCAAGCTGGTTCAAACTCATGCACCTGTTTTACACAATTTGCCGTTTTTCTTTTAACCATGTAGCCCTGGGTTTTATTTGTTGCTGCGTCTTGGGCAGGACTGCCTTGGAAAATTGTTTTTAATCATCACAGGTCCTCCACCGTACTTAACAGCAGACAAAGTTTTTGTTGCTGAGGAGCTTTACAATAAGGCGTGCCTTTTAGATGGATAATTAAATAGTTTATAGATATTTAAACACCCAATAGCTTATTCATAAGTTTTAATTATGCATGCTACAAATGATGTCTATAAATGCTTCTCATGTTTATAATGTAGTAACTTGGTGTGAAATGCTGAATATAAGCAGCGCAGGATGAGATACATTGATAAAAAAAGATCCGGCTCACTATTTGACAAAAACCTGCTCAGTTTTGTCTCCTTCTCGCACTAAATTAATGCAGAATAAACACTTTAAATGAATTATAAAGTGTTTCTAGTCCAATCAAGACCACATCTGTAAACTAATTATCATCCATAGATAAGGGGAGCCTCATTGTAACGTAACACTGAGTTATAAATCTTATTGCTAATTGTTCCAGTAGAGCAGAGCAGCATGATGCTGAAAACTTGAAACTACAGAATTATTGTTGAATATTGTGGCCGTATCGTGATAAAATAATTATTTCTTCACTTCTCTAAACAGTAATACAGATTATTTACAAGCAGAGTTTAAAATCATAAAGTCTCCAACATAAACTGTTCTTTGAAGCAGCGATTCAATGGATTTTATAAGCTCAAAAGGTTTTTGTTTGTGACAGTAGGACAGAAATGGCTCTTCTAGCATCACAAAGACCGCTGCCCAACGGTTGTCATGGAGACCTGAAAAGCCCAGGTAACCACTCTGTTCTCTAACAGTCTGCAGATGTTATTTAGTCATCCTGTTTATGCAGGGTGGTCAACAGAACCCTGGTTCTGGTTCTGTCCAGTCTAACGTGGTTAAAAGGAATGGAGCTCCAGATTAGCCAATAAGATCCTAGAAAGGTAAAACGATTTATAGATACCGATGTTTGTAGTGCAGATTATTGGTGGAATTGACTCAAATTCAGTATTTAATTAATGTTAGATTATGCTGCTGCAATGAAAACTATTTTAATCTAAGGCTTTTTAAAAACACATTTACACCTGGCTCCTGATTAATTTGTCTCTGTGTGTCATTAAATATATTCAAATATCTGAATGAAGTTATTTCCCCTCAGATGTAGAGAAATACGTCTGTTTGTGGAGAAAAAAGTTGCATTTCTGCAGTATTTTAGCAAACAGCCAAAACGTTCAAATATCTTTTTAAAATTCATAAAATCCAAATTCTGCTGCAGCTATTCCAAAAAAAAACTAATTTTTATAACTACTCCCATTTATCTTCATATTGGATTTAGTGGATCAAAGAAAAGTAAAACATTCTGAAATCACAGTTTAGTGACATCTTGGATAAAATTTAATCTGGTTTTAAACAGACTAACCATTTGTCATTAAAGTAAAAAGACTGAGCAGGACTGAAACAACAGCTGGTTTATGGAAGAGCAACAGATCATCTGCAACAAGCTGAAGCTAAAGTAAGATTTGAATGTTTGGAGGACGAGGGCCCATCGGGAGATTAGAAGTAACAGCTTCAATTAAAAAAAACGGAGAATGCAAAAATAATTCACAGCTGAGAGAGCAAATAAATTAAAGTCTTTGTGACCCCCCCCCAAAAAAAACACACACACACAAACAAACAACCCAACATGCAGACAGACGGACTGACGCATCACAATCTGCAATGAAAACAGGAGGAAGGAATCGGCTGGCTGTCATTGGAGATTGTGAGGTTTTTAAAATCGTAAACCCTGATTATGGATTATTTTAAGAGATGTTTTGTTTTTTTTCTGGGTTTGGATTAAAGACACCTCATCATGACCCAGATCAGCCTCGCTGTGGAGCAGAGAAAACCCACTGATCCAAGGAAGGAGAATCAAACGTCTGTTTTCCCACAACTATGACTTGAATACCCAAGTCTTGCAGAGCCAGAAGGCCCGTCTTGGTTTTTCCTCTTTCAACTGGTCTGACCTCCTCACCTCGCCTCTGATGAAAGGTCCAGGAACCCTGGAGAGGAAGCTCCCTTCAGCTCCATGTATCCAGGCTTCTTCCAACCTTAAATCATCTCTGGGATGTTAGCTGTGACGGGAAACGCTCAGCTCCTCTGGACAACCCAAACCAATAATTACTGAAAAGGACTCCGTCCAGCTCCATCCTCCCATCAGTCAGGATTGAGACACCAACACTAACCTGAGCTCCTCTGACTGAGTCTTCTTCCTGTTCAGGAAGCAGAGCCTCAGACAGGCGACTGGTTCCAACTGCTTTAAACTTAACGGTATAAAGTCTGGAACAGAACATCATGGTCTACATAAATCAGCCCCAAAGGTCACCTAATTAGACACATTTCTCTCCATGGGTGCATCTTATGATCCAGTTCAGACAAAGACTGATGTTCCTGGACAAAAATCGACCCTGGTTCTGCTGGATCTCAGGTCTGAGTTTCATCCTAAGTCTCTTTTCCAACATGAGGAGTAACATTTTCCAGAGAGGCTGATTGGGGTGAGAGGAGGTGGAAGGAATCCAAGTTATCCGATAACGGTTTCAGTCTGACTGGTGTCCCAGCATCACTTTGAGACAATCAGGATTTAGTTTTTTTAGTTCTGATTCTTTCTGACCCCAGCTTCAGGCGGCCATCTTTGTATCTCCAAACGTTTGTGCTCAGGAGGAGCTGGCTGAGAGTTCAGGGTTTACGACGCCTTTAAAAACCAACACAGACGTTCATCAACATCTTTGACATTATAATCGTTTTACTTTACCCAAAGACACGGTCAGAATGGAGCATGCTCTATGGTGGAGACGGCACAGGAAGAAGAGAGACAGGGAGATGACTGTTATCTGTCCATCGGACCAATCACCATTTAGATGAGAACCACCAATAACAGAAGGTAGGAGACATCTGCTGAGGATTTACTGCTCGCTTCTTTCCAAGCAGCCAGACTCTCATTTAAAGCACACAGTCTGACGGGTTCCTGAAAGTTCTTCTTTGGCTGCGATTCCACTCAGTTTTGGCTTTAGATAGTTCTAAAAGTATTCACACCCCTTTGAATATTCCTCAACTTGTCTCGTTAAAAAACTTTTATGCATATCTTGTGTAATCTTTTAGTAGAAGGAAAACAAAATGTGTGTTTTTTTTTTAAATCAAATCTTGGACATAAAACTTCCCTGTTGAATGAAGGCATCCCCTTAGCATGATGCTGCCACCACCATGCTTCAGTGGGGATGTGGGGTGTTTGTTTATGGTGGCTGCTGTTTCAGCTGACCTGAACACCTCCATCCACATGGCTGTTGTGTCCCTATATAACTTGTGGCAAACCAGGCTCCCACCCGATCCCTGGATCTTTGCAGCTCCTCCACAGTAACCATTAACCTCTTAACTGCTCTTCTTATTTGGAAAAACAAAGCATTGTTTTCCTTCAGCCTTACAACCATTTATGGCACAATTAACGATGTGGAGTGGAAAAGTCTCCAGGGGTGTGAATACTTTTGCCAGACATTTCATCTGTTTGGCTGCTTAGAAGGAATATGGATCTACGATACAATAATCTGGGGATGTTTGTACTGATTTCTGTACTAACGAGGGCTTGGCCCCCTGTGTTCAGACGACAGTTACTAAACCACGCTGCAGAGGAAGATACCTGCCTGTGAGCCACTTGATGAGAGGAGACAGAGACAGACAGGTGCAGTTAATGACAGAGTCCTCAGAATCAATCATGCAAATTTTAAAGGCTAAAGGCAAACATGTTTCTGATCAGAGCAGCATGCTAAACCGCAGGGCATCTTTTCTCACCATAGGAGGCGCTACTGTTTGCCCAATACTGTGCCAGACAGAGATTGATACAGACATAAAGATCCAACTAGACAGAGACGCGTGGACAGACAGGAAGACGGACAGGTGTACCTGTGGTGGAGGAAGGAGTAGGGGAGGAGGGACATGTTGGAGGGGAACTGGCTCCTGAACCTGCAGGGGACAGAAAACAACCATCAAAGATGGAGAGGAGAAGGTGAGGCCTGCAGCAGTCAGTCAGTAAACCAGCTGTTTGGCTTTCCTTCCTCCTTCTATCCCAGAAACAGCTTCCTGAACCCTGCTGAGTCCATTTGTCTTTTATTTCAAGGTACCTTCAA
>JAUZNJ010086206.1:0-23143 GCA_034780135.1 Jordanella pulchra
GGAGCTTGTAACAAATATTCTAAAGAACTCAAATCCTTATTGACGAACAACCTTTCTGAAGGTTTCTGCCACTGTTATAACCATCTAATGGATTGTAAATGTTTTTCAGGCACCAGCAGCATTGTTCCATCTAAAGGAGGCCGAGTTAAAATAACTCCAAGGAGACACCTGGTGTCAGAAATCAAAACTGCAAGTCATAAACACTAAAATATTAGTTATTTATCCCACAACTGATATTTATTTAACAGGTAAAAATAATGTGAAAAAATTGACATGAGTTAGTCACCCTGTAACATATCTAATTATGTTCCAAACCTAGAAACTGATGTTTCAACCTATATTCCTCTTTAATTTAAACATAATTTAAACCAATGATTGTATATTCAACTGGTTCTGCAAAAGCCAATTTAAAATGAGGTGTTTTTAGAATAATTGTGGTTTTGAGGTGCCAGACTCTATGACCAACAAAGAGATAATTCAGAGCTGTTTTGAAACAAACCCTCAGGGTAGTCGGGTATTTTGCTGCTTGTAGCATTACCACAGCTAATATGATCAAGTCCACAAAACATAATGTGTCAAAAGTAAACAACAAAAGTTCTAAAAAGAACATAACTGTGGAAGCAGCAGCGCTGTTTTTCATTATTTTAAATCTGTCCAAGCAGCAAATATAAGTTCAAGCTTATTGCATGTTGAATATGCAGTCAGAAACTGTAACCCTAGTCAGGCTTGGTTTGCAAAGATTGCTCATAATGAACTATAATTTTTACACTCATCACTATTTCTTCCACTAAGGTAAACGTTTGCTTAGAGGAAGGATATTCCATTTCTATACGGATGTCATCAAGACGTCCTTTCAGCTCCTCTGAGTCATCTTCGGCCTGCTCATCAAACACCGTGAGTTGTACCTTTAGCTCTTCATTTTCTGTCTTACGGAGCTCCTGCAGGGAACAAGATGGGAAGGAAGAAGAGAGAAGAAAACAGAGAATGGCAGGAGGTGTGTCACGGTGCAACGTCTTTGAGCTCTGACAGCTGAGATCAGTTATTTATTGATTCTTTTATTAATTTATTCATGTAGAGGAAATGATTGTGCAAGTCTCAACAGTGTAAAGACGTATATTTAATGTCATCTAATAGAGTTCCTCATTATTTACCACCAGCTGCTCTCTCAGTCCAAGTCTTAGGAGTTCAGAGCGAATATGGATTCTGAAGTCCAGTTCTTCTGCCCGGCTGATCAGGGCGTTGATCAGCTGCATGCAGCCACCCTGCAAAAAACAAAACATGTTAGCTTTGCATAAAATGGTTACCATTAGCAATATTTGCTCTTTATTGAACAGACTGCATTGTTATGAAAAATATATCCATAAGGTATGTTACTTTTTATTACAGAAATATATAAGATGTTTAATAAGTATCAAAGTTGATGTTCTTGTCCAGGTGTAAAGCTGGCTCCATACCTTCTGAGCACTTTGGTCGCTGTTCAACCCAATCAGAAGAGGCTGAAATCTCTCGGTGCCTCGTTTTTCAGCTTCCTCTGTAATCGCCTCCAAAACACGCTCATGACTTAAGGGGGGACATTTATTAAATACACATTACTGAGATTTCAACAATGAAAAGTACATGTTGCATAATTCCATCGCTATTAACCCGACGTAGATATTAAAGTAGAGAGCTGCTTATGCTTACAGGTTTTCAGGATGTTCCAAAATACAGAGGGCAGAGAGCAGTTTGACAGCATCCACCATCATGGTTGGTACCTTGGGGTTGATGGCTCTGACTAGGAGATGAATCCCCTCTTCTGACCCCAACATTGATTTTAAACCATACTAAGAGGAAGGATGGGGAGAAATAAGGTTATTAAGAGTGGATTAGAGTTTTTATGCCTGCAACAATCACATGAAAATTATTCACAAAGAAAAAAGATGAATTAATGGTCATTTAAAAAAGAAAAACCCTCCAAATCTCAGTCATCCAAACACTATTTGCATATAAAATATATACTATTATAAAAGAATTAATGTTTCATATCCACATTTATAATAACCTGCTACAACTGACCTCAATACGATATATGATTAAATACATTTTTCTTATACCAGTGTTATATTTTCTACTTTTATTCACCTTTACTGCTTTTTTTACATATTAAAATTAGTTACACGTATCAAAAAGTACAAAAGCCTGCTTTGCCTTTCTTCAACTAGACAAACTTTATTATCAAATAAGATGAAATGGTATAAAATAAATAGGTTCATGTCTCATTAGAAATGATATGTATTCTATAAAGACAAATAGCCGCTAAGGGTTTTATAGGTGGTCAGGATGCCATCTAGTGGTTTAAAAGGTGTACTGAATATAATTCTGATTTAGTAGTCATCCCAAACAATTCACACACACACCAGCTTTAAAGAAAACACTCTTCTCAGTCTACAGGTGAACTACAGAATTATCTTACCATGTTGTTCATGAAGGCTTTCAGGCAGCGAATGATCTCATGTTGACATTTGACTCCAATATTCCTTGGTAGAACAAAAAGAGCTTACAGAAACGGTACTGTTTTATGAATACAACTGAAACCAAAACAGAAGCAACACTTTGTCACGTTTTAAGGGACTTACGGGTATTCGTCTTTTTCATCTTGAAGTCGTCTAAGTAGAGACAAAAGCAGTGCGAGGCCTTCATCTCCAAAATTCTGCACCCAACTGAAGGGGACAATATAAACACAACAGTGTTCATCAATTTATCATCAAGTTATTTCCCCTCAGTCTTGTGTATTCAGAAGAAAATGTTCCTGTGAAACCCATAAGTCATTTTTCTTTCAATAGATGCTATTTGCCAGTTGTGAAAATCAAAAATAAGGCCTTTTCCACATAATGATGGAAAGCAGCAGGGGCTGCGTAGCACAACACAGCAATAAGCTGGACTGAGCCAAATGTAACAGAGAGTGATCAGTCTTTGAAACAATGTTAAATCCTGATCGGATATTAATATTACAAATCGGTCCAAAATAATCCAGAAAATAAATATCAGAATAAATCAGCCTGCATGTAAAAATCTCAGATACAAGCAAGCTGATAAACACTGTGCTTGTGTTTAAGGTTAATGTAACCCATTTAATAATAGATGGGTCAGTTTTACTCATACCAGTTACTGCTGACTATTATTCTCTGTTTAAGTATTATCACCTGATCGAGGCTTTACTAACATTCCAAAGTAAAATAATATGATATGGGTTTATATCGTATTGGTCAATATTCTAAGAGTCAATATCTTTATTGTTTTGGAAATAACAACGTTGTATCAGGATATCAATACAGTAAGAAGTAGGGATGTCCAGGTACAACTTCTTCATTTCTGATATGACAAATATTTATTGCAGCTTTGAATATTAGCAAATGTTCACCTGATACAATATCACACAAATCATACACTTTTCTTACTTATTTTGTAGTTAGAGGTTAGAAAATATTTGATCCAACGACATTAGTAAAACAAAAAACAATAGTCAAAAATAACATGTAATATCGGATAATAGGAAAGAATAACCAATCTATTATTTATCATCAGTTAATATAAACTAAAAAGACAAACAGAAGGACATGCTGTTATCGTGGATTTTAGAAGCAGGCTGCTATGTCCCAATATTTGTTTTTGAGCTGATATCAGACCAATTTCCAAAATCACCATCACATCAGAAATAAAAAAATATATATGTGTTTTTTCTTTTAATATCAAAGTGCACAGAATTGTATGAATAGGAAAAATTACTTTTACATCATCCTTAAAACCGTGAAGGGTCTTCATTTAGCACCTTTAGCATATTCAGAACAAATGCAGACATCTTGAGTTTGAACTCAGGGGGGGCAACATGTTTACTGTATGGTTCAAACAACTAGTTTTATTTGTAAAGTAAAGGTAATTGCTACTAAAGGTTTTAATTGGGAATCTGTGCATCTAGTTGGGAAGCAAAATATTTCATACTGCTCTTTAGAAAATAATTTTTTTAATTGCAGTGTCTATTTCTTAAATTTCCACATTACTAATAATCTCCACTGTAACATTAATATTGTTCATAGAAAAGAAATGTGTGCATGCTTTGAATATTTTCAACTTGAACTATTTTCAGTTGGAAAAGTCTGAATCAAATGACAACAACTCTTTACACAAGCAAAGACTAGCACATCTGTGTTACATGTAGCATGGATAGAGATTTAACACTAAGAAGCTCCTAATTTGAGGAATAAAAGTGGTGAAATCCTTTGTATCCTGTATGTGTTACTCTACCTGACAGGGTTGTTGTTGAGAGAGACCCTCAGAGATTCCAGACAGGCGAGCAGCTGTGTGTGTCTGTACTCAGTCTTTAAATCTTGGATGTACATCAGTGCTGACTTGGACCTTTCCTTCTGATCTTGCCCCTAAAAACCACAGAAATAAAGACCATCAACTTTAATGTACTTTTACTTTTATGGTGATTATTTAAAAATGACCCTACTCTTATTTATTGCATTTTATATCTCAATCTGTAATTAATTTGTGTTGCTTTAATATGGGAATTTTCTGGTGAAATCCAGAGGAAACAGTGGCCGATGGCAGGGCTATAAGGGGATTTTTCTTTTCCATTTTCACAGAACGATCATAATGAGGCTTTATTTAATTGGCACAGTTCATACAAAAGGAAAACTAAAAAGCTTTATAAGATACAAGTCAAAGGAAAAACAATGAAATAATAAAAACGCTTTGAAAATCACTAAAAGCTAAAGGTGAATTCTTCTTTAAAAGAGAAAAATGATTTGTTTATTAAGCCATAATTTCCATTTGCAGTTTGAGTATTATTCAGTGTTGGATAAAAGGGATTTAGAAAGAAAATAATGACCAGTAGATCTCAAATGAAGGCAAAGACCACACAAGATATGCTTCACCAACATGTACTTAAAGCTAGAAAGGAATGGTTTTGGACCAGCATAAACGACTTGAATAACTAGGTAAAATTGTTCTGTTTGGCCATTTCAGTCTTTTGCACTTTGAATTCAATTTGAATGATGTCCCAGTTTAAAATAGAACAGTTCTGAGAGATTTGTTTGCCGGACATCATTTCACACAGTGATTTGATCATGTTGACCTCTGCAGTAGGTTAAACTTTAGATGTTTTTCTCTTATGTCCTTCATTTTTTACTGGATCTGTGGTGGATCTTCAAAGAACGTTTTTTATTCTTATGGTCCTCTGAAACGCACAACTAATAAAAATGGAATAATGATGTTCATCTATTTTTGTCATGAAGCAAAGCTAAACACAGAGCTGAAACCAGTTGCAAAAACCTAATAAAGAAAACATTTTCCCCTTGCTTTTGACATTAAATCAGATTATTTTTATTATTATTGTTTAAGGTCAATTAGGACAACAGATTTCAATTTGGTAAAGGTCATGGAAATATTTTTTTTTTGTTTTCATATTTGTTTTACATAACTTTTCTTCCAAATTAAAAATTGTGACCTAATTATTGTATTTTGGTTATCCATCTGATGGCTTCCTCCTGATGGAAGTGGTGTAACTGAGAAAGTGTTGTAAGGCTGCGATGTTTGCTCACACACATACAAATTGTGTCACACTATCCTTGTGGGGACCTTCAATTGATTTCCATTCCCCCCCCCTTTCATTTCTATGGCCTAACCCTAACCCTACACCTAACCATCTCTATTCACACAATCATGGTGTTGTATTTTTTCAGCAGAATGCCCATAAAACTACAACAGCCCCATTCAAGCTCTTTACATTTAGGATTGTTATTCTCAGGCTTGCAGGTTCACACCTTTTTCTTCCAAATGTAACAATGATTATTGTGGAAAAACACTTCAAATTTTCTTCAAGGGTGTGTATCAAATAACTAGTTATGTGTGTAATTTATCTTTTTAAGTAACCTTTAGAGAAACGGCATCTTTTGCCTGTTTAAGGACAGGGCTTATCTATATGTGTAAACAACACCAGCTTCAGCAGGAAATCTTTCTTTTGTTCTGAGGTTGAAGGGCACATTTCAAAGCACTCCTTCCTGCATGTTATGATGGCTGGACATCCTCAAGCTGTTTATAGTTGAAGGTAATTGTTTGAAAAGATGAACATTAAACCTCCTCCCCAAACTACTTCCTGATATGATTAAGAGACAAAGTCTTATAATAAACCCAGTGGAGCTCCTCTATTCCACTCATAAAATATTCAGTTTGTAAACAGATCATCTGGATCATTTTTCAAATACAAAGTCTCCTTATTTTAAAGTGTGCATTTAATGAAAGTTAGACAAAATTACCAGAAACTGATTCTTTTGGTATGAACACCAATCATTAAAATAATTCTAACAGAATAAAAGTCTTTATTGCTAGATCAAGTACTCTTAATTAACTATTTTTATTCATTGTAAACGGTTCAAGTTAAATTAAACTCAAGTCTGTGCTGCTTAGATATTTGAAAGACCAACTTTAGAGAGAAGTTGAGAAAAACATAATACAACTGTTATAGCTTTGGTATCTATTTTACTATCATTTTAATATTTATATGGTATGGTCTTTTAGCAGACAAGTACTGCTTTATTTACAAAAGCATTTTCTTCTGGTGCTGCTACAGTGTTTCTGGAAAACTAGACAGTTCTGTGCATGCTTAAATAATTTAATCTGATCAAACGCTTGGCATAAACACAAGACATGATCTTATCATTTTATTTAGTGTCCATGTAGACGGAGATTTTGAACTTCCGATCAACCAAGATTTAGATCGGAGACATTTTTTGCATGTAAAAATAGCTGCCGTCAATCTTTCCTTTGATTTGCTTAGCTTTCTTTTTTGCTTAAACAGTTTAAAATTTGTGATCAGTGAGTGATTTTTAATCATGTAAAATCGACAAAGAAAACGGAATATCAACTTCAAGAATTGACCCTATAAGAAAAAAAAAATAAAAAGAGAAAAATGTAATCAGTGAAACTGATGTGCAAATAGTCAGCCCTAAAAACATGCATAGGTTGATCCCTAGATTAAACCAAAGGATAGCCATGCTCATGAGGATTTAGGCATCAACTGGTTTGTATTAATCCATTTGTTTTAGGTACTTACAGCTTTAGAGGTGTGGAGATACTGAGAGACCATCTCTCGTTTAATTCCTATGTCTTTTTCCCTCAGTGGCTGCTGCTTCTCCTCATTCAGGTTCATGTCCACCTTAGAAAAAAAACAAAAAGATTAAAGTAAATCAAAATCACGTTGTGGGTGTTTTTAGTTAATTATGCAAAATAATAATAATAATAATAATACAACAATGCCAGTTAAATGTTTAACTTTAACCCTCATTTTTAGGTTTACATATTTTCATATCCTAGATTTTGAAATAAAAATTATATTTCAGTGTTCAGGTATTTGTAGGGTCTGACCGAATAAAAAAAAAAAAAAAAAAAGAGTCTGAATCTGTGTTTTTAAACTACATCGGTGATACCTTTTTACCACATTTCTCTTTTGGAGCATAATGATACACTCTGTGATTTTAAATTAGGAGCTACAGGAGAAGAGATCAGATTAGATCAAGTTAAGGAGAAACCAAAGATTAAAGCAATGCTTTTCTTTTAAATATGCATTTACAATCAATTACAAATAAAAAGTTGTTTCATAATCTTAGATGAGTTTTATTGATCTCACAGCGGAGAAATTCACTACAAGCAGATTTCAGGGGCTGCATTAGGGTTTGCCCCCTACCAATGGTACAATAGAAAAAAAAAACATACTAATAATGGGAATATTTACAAACATTGCAACTCAACATTGGTTTTACCTGAAAAGATCATCAATTGAAGGCAAAGAAAAATAATTTAATAGCAATGTGTTAAAATGCTGTCTTAAAGGTATGAAGGTCACCGCAGATAAAGGCTCTTTGAATGTGGAGTGATTCTGTAGGTGAGGATTACAGGTTTACCAAGCTGCACATGCTAGATAATGAATGGTATCAGACTCCTTAGAGGGAGAATTTTCCCCAGAAAGCTCTTCTTTTCTCACCAGCATCTTTTCGAAGAGCTCCAGGATAGCTTCATCACTTTGTTCCAAGAGCATTGCGTTCTGAGATGTGATCTCGTAGCTGGCAGCTGAAGAGTGCCGCTGACCTGGGATGTGGGCAGGCTTCTCCTTGTCCTTTTTCATTCTCATACTGGTGAGACGCTCCAACTGGGATGGTGAACAAGATAACATGGGTTAGAGGAAAGAGACAAGAAAAGAAGAGAGGGATTTACTGAAGAAAATGCAAACCCCTCACTCCTTTAAAAGAACACAGACGGTGTCAAAGTTTACCAAGTGTTTAATGCAGATGGCTTGTTTGTTTAGTTTGCAGATCTGACATTAGCCCCTTTTAGACTTTCCACTCAATAAAAAAAAGTAAAATCTGAAGAAATTAAATAAAAGTTCAGTTTTTTGCCTAATATTCCTTCTCAGTCCTCAAACACCACAAAACGTGTTCATTAAACTGAACCCAACCAAGAGAGGGACATTTAATCTGCCCACTTACTTAG
Source organism: Jordanella pulchra (assembly GCA_034780135.1). NCBI lineage: Eukaryota > Metazoa > Chordata > Actinopteri > Cyprinodontiformes > Cyprinodontidae > Jordanella > Jordanella pulchra. The sequence goes on from JAUZNJ010086206.1 coordinate 8,527, forward strand.
AGATATATTCCTCCAACTGTTTCAAAATATTTGCAGCATGTTTTGCACAGAATATACAATCAAACAGGAATTAGACCATCTCAGTGTTGCTTATTTTCAGTTATCACACAAACCAAAACTCCTGAAATGATCAAATTCATCATTAGAGGCTTCAGTAAAGCTATAAACACTCCACATCAGAGTCTAAAGGGGGCTAAGATCTTCAAAAAGCATGCTTTCAGCAAAATGTGACAATTGTTAGGAGTGACGGACATTTTTGCACAAAGCAACACAAAACAAAGTAAACCGTGTGGGAGATTAGAAATGTTCAGGGTTTAAGGCTTTGTGAATACTGTCAGGACATGGACTGTGTAATAAAGTAATAGAAAACACACAAATATGAGGAGACAAAAATATGAGTTTAGAAACGCAGGAGGTCCTGGCAAAAAGATGTCGTGACCCTGTAAAATTAACCAATCTATGTGTTAAGAATCTATGCTTTCAGGACCTTTCATGATATTAGGCACATTAAAGCCAAGTTAAACAAAACAAAAACCACACAGAGTCAGTGCTTGTTATGGTTAGCTGGGTCTCTGACAGACAGCAGCTGTTGAGTCAAGCAGAGGTGATTGTAAAACGAAGCAGCAAACCTACCTCATCAGGAAACAGCCGTTTCAGATTCTACAGATCAGATAAAAGATTACAAAGGAGGGAACGAAAAGGAGGAGTAAGAAAAATCGTCCCAAATGACAGGAGAAAAGCGACAAGGAGGAGAGGGAGAAAAAAAAAAGAATCCATTAGACAGGAATTATATGACAGATAAGCACTCCAGGAAACTATGCAGAGTAGAGCAATTAATGATTCAGTGGCAAATGGAAAAAAAAAACTTTATCTAGTTCTTAACTGAGAAGATAGTTATAATCTATATTAGGGATCACATATACTATGTTAAGGTAAAACAAAGAAGTATTCATTAACAAAAGCAGCAGTGAGAAAAATAACTATGAATAGCATATCTGAACCACTAGATGTCAGTATGCCTCTAATAATGATTCAGGGGAGGATTAAAGCAATGACAAAAAAAACAGAAAAGGAGTACCACACATTTATCCAACCTTCTCCAAATAAACAGAGCACCACAAAATAAAATGAAAATACTGCTCTAAACAAAGCATAAAAACAGCATCGGGTATAAGTCAAATATGCAGCAGCTGTGAATTGGTACATTTCCAAAGAGTTTTTGTTAAGTTCAAAGATCCTGAAAAAAATGTCAACAGACTGAAACCATTAGAAAACAAAGTTCTACTTCTTATTTTCACAAGAAATGTGAAGCGGAGGACTAATAATTTGGAGGTGTATTTCCTTGCATTTCATTTGATTTATCGTTTAATTTGGTTTCAAGGAGTAGCATCAGTCATGTAGAACCTAAGGGAAGTAAAACTCTTGTTCCAATACATGTTTTAATTTGTTTTTGCCAAAAGAAAGTAGCAACAATCTATATCTAAGTGGAAAAAAATTATGCAAATTGGAAGTCCTCCAATTTCTTTTCTAATAGAAGTTTTCCTTGGTTCCATACAAAGGGAGCCAGGGACTAAAAATATTAGACTTATTAAGAAACCAGGGACAGCAGTGATGGGAGAGCAAATGATTCTTATGTCCTTCGTGTGTTATAATTTCATACCAACTTGTAAAAATGCTTGTATCAACCATCATGAATGGAAAAATCTAGTCAAGACATTAGAGTTTAAAATTAAAAAGAATTTAGCAACAGGTTTTAACTTATTTTCACTCTCCAGCTTTTAATCATAGTGTTATAATTGAGCCAATCACACTTATCAGGTGTTTTCTGTGATGTTTAAATGTTCAGTAAAGCTTCTGCACCTGTTGAAGGTACTTTAATTTCTCTGGGACTTTTTTGTTTTGTTTGTTTTTTTCTTGATACCTATTTATTTTGACTTTTTCAGTTTTGTGTTATTCGAATTAATAGTGTCAATTTACCATTTTCTTAAATGGGAGGGTATCTAAACGTTCAAACTATGTCTGTGTATCACTGCATGAATGTGTGCCTGTTAACAAATGTGAATGTGGCTGTAATTTCACTTTTTTTTGAGTGATCAGTGTTACTGAAAAAGCTCTGTATCACCTCATTTAATTTTACATGTGTGTGACAGAGTCTGTCATAAGAGTGAGATGAGGATAAGAGTTTAATTAATATTATTCCCAACACAGGTCATCAAAGGATTCATTTAGAGGGAGGTTTTGAAATCTAGACTGAGTTTAATAGTTTGGACTTCAAATGTCAGGCTATCTTTAATGAAGTTTTAGCAGCTATACTTTTAGAGAATTATTGGTACCACTTTACATTAAGGCTCTCTTTCTAGAAGTCACTAGATCCAATATATAGTTAACAGATTAGGCTTGTGATTGAGTAGGAAACTGGTAGCTTGATCACTTGTCTTTAATACATAAAAGACACATTTTTAATTGATTATAAAGAGTTTAAAGATTAATAACATATCTATGTACTATTTATTAGAAATCTATAGGGGAAGCATTACTGTTGAGCAGTACCAAATTAATGAAAGTCGTTTTGAAAATGTCTATCATTTCAGGTCATGGTAATGAAAATGGTTTTGTAAATTACAGCCATACAGAAAAAACTACAATTAAATCCAAAAAGAAACATTCCTGAGAAGAATAAAAAACGGCTATTGCAAATTAATGTCACAGTTTTGATGAAATCGTTCAGGTCCCACAACATGTGACACTTATTTGATTTTATAGCATTCCATGAGACAAAAACGTCCTCTTTAGGCCTTTTCATTAAATTTAAAAGCCATTCCACTAACAGCTCTGCTTGATTTTCATGAAAAAGGGATTTTCCTTTAGAAAAAGTTGGGAAAGTTTAACAGACAAACCAATAAAGTGTTTTTTTCAGATAAATAGGCTCAGAGTGGCAAGAGAAAGACATCATGGTTATAGGGGAAGAATTAAAAAAAAAAGATGGTTCATGTCTGACAGCAGTCGTCAGATAACCCCTTTAACACTTCATACACATCCACACAACATCAAACATCCCAAACAGGTTCAAATCAAAGCTGTGGTGTAATGGTGCCCACACAACAGAAATACACTTCTAGCAACAGAGGGGATTATGGGTAGGGGTGAAACTAGTTAGAAAACATTTTTCCAAGTTCTGCTTTTTAAACCACATCTTCATTTATGCACTGATAATTAAATTGAAATAATCTCTAAGCAAGGCAACACTGAATTTAAAAAAAGGCCCAACAATAACTTCCTAGAAAAGATGCTTTAGAACTGACAACAGCTCTGAATAACATTAGCATTGTTTTTAGACAAATATGTCTTATCAAATACATATTAAATACAAACAAAAACCTATCAATTTATTTGACTCTCAGACCCTTGCAGACCTGTTATCATTATCTTTGCTGTCAGAACAGTGTTCTGACCAATTGAGGCTTTGATACAATGTGCTATTGCTAGCTTATCTTGCAGGATAAGATTCTGTAGCTATGTGGCATAAAATAGGCTGGTCTAATTGTTCTGAAGGCACAATGAGCAATATTATAAGACTTAAAATGAGGGATTCTGATTTCATATTATCCCTTCCCTTAAATAGCAGCTGGTTACAATGGTGAACATCGATCTAAATACTAAAAATAAAAAAAAAAAATGTAGCCAATTGGTGCTTAAATGGCCTCTTATTGGTTCCACCACAGTTTACAGGCGATAAAGTGGACAAACTGCACAATTATAACCTCAGTGAAAAAAAATGCAGCACAGCATTATTCATCAGAACATGTACTCCAAGTAATTTCTCCCAATATAGTGCAGAATAATGGCACCATCCTTTCTCTGTAGCAGTACTGCTGCTCTTCCTAACCAATAGTTACACACAGTGGTTTCCTGCAGCTTTATCGCTCTCTTCCTAGACAGGACTGTCAGTCTCTCACTTTTTAGTGCTGTTCTTCACACTGCTTCCTCAAAAGTTACTGAAAGGCCAGTGCTAGAAGAGATAATAGCCTTGGTTCTAAAAACAGAGGCAATAATGACAGGCTCCTTCTCAGTGACTACTGGCCACCATCTCAGTAGGGATGCATGATATTAGGGGAAACATGTGATGTGCAAAGAAATGTGTGGATTTTGCAACAAAGACATGACTTGGAATAAACAAGTTATAACAGTTATAACCTATTTTTTGTTTTGGGTTGCATTAGGCAATGGGTGCAGCAATCCTAGCTTAATTATCCACCCTTGTATGCAGACCAAACACTGAAAACAATTCAAAAAGCAGGATTTTTAACGACTGCTTGGATCAAACTTTAACGTTTACCCTATAATATTATTTCAAGGTCAATTTATAGAAGCTCTTTGTGTCAAAAATATTTCAGCCCAATTGGTTGGGCTTTCTTCACATTTAAAGCCTTATTGTAGATTTTACTGCCTTAGATTATATTACAATATCCAGGTTATTATGGAAACGTTATAATAATGAAAAATGAAGAACATTTGACAAATGCAAGTTGTTGACGTGAATATTGCTTGTGAAATAAATAATGATGTAAAACTTTTCCTGCTGTGATCAAGCGTTACAAACGAAAAACACAAGAACTGGCTATAATATTTAGAGTAATTCAGATTATTCGACTTTTTAAGGTAAAATAATTGATGAGCAGAATCAGACTAAGTCTGATTTCCATTTTATGTAACAGTGAAAGAAAAAAAACCTTAAGAAAAATGGAAAGGTACAAAGCTATTTATTTAGCTGAACTGTCTTGGTTGCCATGGCTACGAACTTGGTGTGTATAGGGAAGCAGTGTTGTGACAGGCACACCCAGACACAGCTACCGTTTTATATCAGATCACTCTAAAGCAGGAAATGTTCAACTGTGATGCATTACACCAACTAAAAGCTTTTACAGTCCACTTACTAAAACCACCTGTTTTACCGTTAGAAAAATGAGCTTTTACATTGTTTATTTTATCACTGCTAGTTAAAGATCAAAACCTATTCCGTAAACATTTTCCACTGTTTATAATTTCCAAAGAACCCTACAAGGTAGAAACTAAAGAAAGAAAAAGTTTTAAAACAATGAACCAAAGTAAAATAAAGTATTTCAGTAGAGAAGTTGAACGATCCTTATGTTGTGTTGAGTTGAAGTTCTTTTGCTTTCTCAGATAAATGTTGGGATTGTTCCTGAATGCCAGGCAGACTCTCAGATCCAAGTGCATTTCAGTAGACTCATTGTCTGCGTGAGAGACATTATGTTTGAATGCAATAACAAGTAGGACATTTTTGTTGCATGGCTGCCCATTTACCCTGCCATACTACTTTGACTGTTGCCAAAAAGAACAACCACCCCTAACCCACCTTAATGGAGGTTATGAGCTCTAAATCTATGCAACAGGATCAGCAGTAAAGGACATTTTTTCCTTAGGAATCCTGTAAGCTTAACTCTTCTCATAAATAGTTATCGGACTATCACTTTTTTTGTTTGTTTGTTTGATTGATTTAAGGGGGGTATTTATTAGACACGTAGAGGTCAAAACTGATTGCTATGCATTAGAAATTATAGGTAGCCATTACTGGGAACCAACATTATTTAAATTAGTTCATGAAAATCAGTGAGTGTGCAACAAAATAATTATGATTAAACTTCTAACTAATAAACAAGAAAGTGCACAGGGAATAAATGCAAATTTTAAGCAGAAACAGTCTCTCTCTGGGGACTCTGGCTTTCCCCAAAAGTCCAAAATAATGATGGTCAGGTTAACTGTTCTCTATAAACTGCCCACAGGGCTGAGAAAGTGCAGGCGTGGTTTCCAGTCCTGTCTGTATCTGTGTTTCCTTGTCAACCTGCCCGGGGTGCAGCCCACCTCTAACACAATGACAGCTGGAGACTCAATAACCTGGAAAGGATAAGCAGGTTTGGACGATAAACAGATTTGGAGGTTAACATCTTCAGAAGATGTTTCCCTGAACCCCACACTATTAGCAAAGAAAATGATCCAGCATCAGAATGCTTCTGTTCTAGAAATAACAACAGGTTGTGGCGTCTTCCTCCCAAAACTGAAAAAAATATGAATATTTTTTAATTTGAGACTGAGATTTTAAATACTTTAAAAACCAAGTAGTTAAATTTAAATTTGAATATAAAACCTTCTAGAATTTGCAGTCAGCATTAGGAGCTTCCCCAAATGCTGCCAATTGTTGTATTGCTACAAGCTGCCATTTATGACCCTGCTCTACAAAAACTACATTAAGTCTCTCTTCCCTAGTTATCTGAAATAAAGCTGCATAATATATCAAATTTTATTGTGAGCAATATAGAAAACATAAAGGGCTGCTTGGATATGTTTAACAGGCTATAATATTTTATGAGCCACACATTCAAACTGTTAGCCACCATTACATTTGGCATTGTATGTCATTTGTGGGCAGACCTGACGTAGACCTAAAGGTCAAAGACACTGAACTCATAGGAGACTAGAGGGGAAACTGCAATGATGGAAAGAAAGAATAATGGGGAAATGTGGGTTAACAACAATAGATTATCTCATTGCATTATTCAACAATAACACTGCAGTTTATGCTTTTCTCATAGTCCTACTTTTTAGCACAAAGCTTTACTGATTACTGCCGAGAAACAGCAGCATCATCCAATGTAGCTCGTTAGACAATTTGTTAAATCTTTGGGCTGAGGCTTTGAGGACACAGCATCATTACCGGATAGATATTGATCAGGTCTCTATTGGGATATCTAATGATATTGCTTTACTGCCCAGTCCTAATTGCACTATATGCACTACTAAGGTAGGGGAAATATAATATATTATTCAATGCATAAAGAAATGAACAGGAACCACTGAAACTTGATGAACAAACGTCAAAACTCAATTATCTAATAGTAAACTGGTGACCTCATTTTGAGGACAGCGGGCAGATAAAGCAGATAATCGAAGCAAGCAGACACTAAATGTTGGACACAAAAGATGGCATGCATCCCACCCGGCCACCTCTTCACCGCATGGAGAACTGCCTGGGAAGAAGCCCCATCACACATAGACTGGAAAACCAAGGTAAATATTAGGAAAACATGGGAAACCATGTTACAGTTTCACCCAGAAGTAGGCCTGCACAATATATACTATGTCAATAAAGTTAACAGTTAAAAGAGGCATTTAATTTAAGCTTTTATTTTAGAGGGGCTGGGGGTGTCATGTCAGTTCACCAATTAATTTATAATCCCATTGTGGTCTTTAAAATGGTACGTTTATAGAGTGAAGCCTGATTTGCCTTAAAATATTAATACCGATTGGTTTTTCCAGTTATTAATACAAATGCTGGATAGTCTTTTGTTTGGTGGCCTGTTTATAAAACCCACATGCCATTTCCCAGCATTAGTATCATGTTACAATTACAAAATCCTTTGTATCTTTAGATGTATTCAGTTGAATAATGCATTTTCCTTTCCTTTTCTTTAAACATATCTGTTGGTACACAGCGCTGACAAAAGATTAGCTGTAATCACTAAATGGAAGACAGAGTCAGAGACGAGGACTGACACCATAATCCCAACTAAGCTCCTCCTTCACTACACAGGTAAGGCAGGCAGCGTTAAGGCCAGTCGTATCTGTGTGCATCAGGCGCTGTTCTGTCTAACCAGCTCTCTGCTGACTGTTCAAAATGATAGCCAGATTAAAAGGTGCTTATCTTCGGGGGCTGTCCTCAAATCGTGTTCTTTTAGAAAACAGCCACTTGATTAGGACAAAAAAATAAACTATACCTTATTTGAGCTACACCTCTAACTCATGTAACTGCATGTTTGCTGCTGCTGCTTATCTGGTTGGATTTATTATTAGGAAAATATTAAAAAGTCAAAATCATGTAATCCTTTAAAGAACAGGAGAGGCAAGGATTAAGACTAAATAGCTTTATGAAAAACTTCTTTTTTAACCATGTTATAAAAGCACCAGCACCAATACTTCGATGGTCTGAAATAACATTGTAAATTCACTTTGTTCCACACACTGCTGATAATGGTTAGTAAGTCATATCAAGAGCCCATGATGCCCCCCCATTAACATTTATATCGACTTATTTTTCTAAAGAACCGTAAAATCTGCAGCACAGTATTCCTTCACCTCTGCCTCATAAATGCATCCCTGAGTCCCCCCCCCATCCGTTTGATGTCAAGAAAACAAATCAATACAAGATTGTCCACTTAGGAAAGGCTTGCTGTGCTTCTTTTGTTTTACCATTGAGGCTTTTTTAATACCAACATTTAGAACGGATCCATCAGTGGATTTTTCAAGAGTCTCGGATCACTGAGACAGAATGAAAATCCTGCACAGCTGCATCATGCTAACCCTGAATTCACAAAGACTTCATTCTGCGTCTTCTTCACGGAAATGGGCAATAAATCAATATTGGTATATATTGTGATGGACAACTGATCAATATAAATAAGTCCAATCAAATTTACAATTACACTGAATTGATCCAGAACCTCATGGTGTTCTGGGGAATATTGGCGAAAGGAAATGATTGAACCTCTAACAACCAAACTAAGCAAAGCTGGTAGTAGGGTTTACCTCATTTAAAAGGTTAAAAGTCATGTTTAAATAGGGCTACAGTGACTATTTAAATTCAGGCCTTTTTAATGCTGGTTCTTATTTCAGTTAAGTATAAAAAACACTAATCAATAATTATCGATATTGACTGTTATGAAAGGCTTGCATCAAGATACAATTTTCACCAATATCACCGAGCTCGTGTTCCATTGTCTCAATAAATGAAATAAAGAAATTCAGAACTTTTATAATTGATGCAACAACATACATTAATTTATTTTGTAATTTTAAAAGTGATGCAAATAAAGTCAAACAGTAATGAAGCTCAGGCTGTGGTCATCACAGTAACAAAGACTCCAATCTAGGTTTGACCATCAGAGACCTTTAAAGCCTCCAGGCCTTTACAATAGAAAGTCAGAGGAGGCTTATTATATTTACTGGCCAGCTGGTACCTATTTACACAATTGATGGAAAAGAAGAATGAGACAGATAAGAGCAAGTAATAATAGGTACAAATAAGGAAGCATCCTGTTCGCTACTTTTTGCATAACTTCCTGTCACCACTCTTACAGTTTGAGACATAATTTAACCGTTTAAATCAAAGACTTTTCAGGGTTTGCGAGTGCTTTGTACAAGAGGAGAAAAGTATGGGGTAGAAACCATTTAAAAAGTGAAATATTTTAAAGTTTATCGCTGTAGTAATTAGCTTGAGTAAACCAATTATATGTGTGGATGACAAACGGTAACAGAGAGGAGAGAAACTTCCCTTTTCTCGAGTGCTCTGCTGCACTGCGTGAGAAAGCAGATGCACAGCAGCGAGCTACACGAGGCTGACTTGGACCGGAAGACATCAAAGTATGGGTGTAGGCTGCACTATGTGTGAAGAGCGAGGGAAGGGCATTATTAGCTATCAAATTATCTTAATGGAGAGTTAACCAGCTGAATTAGAATTGAGACAAAGTTAACACCACCTCTGATCAATTTGTTTAGAGAGCAATAAAATCTTATGCTAGTAATGTAAGCTTAGATAAAGCACACTCAATCAAGTGCAAACAAATTGACAAGGATTGCTGGATATCATTTGCTAACAGTGTACCACCTTTACTTCAAAGTAGGAGTTCGAAGGGGGAAAAAAAGCTATTTGGTTCTGACTGCATGCTGCTGGTAAAAACAGCCCAATTATGAAAAATGAACTGATGATGACAGGTTGCAAACCAAGATTAAATGCCCTGAACAAATTATGGCAATTCTTATATGATAAATATGCAGGATGTGTCTCCAATACTGTCAGATTGATTGGTTCAGCATTATTACCATCAGCCAGAGGTACGTGAAATGTGGCCCTCAGGCCATTTAGGGAACCTCCGGTTATTAAGAGTGGCCCTACTTATTTTAAGAGAGGCAAAATATATGGCTGGAAATTCTCAGGCGTTTTATGCAGAAGTTTTTATTGTTGGATTTTTTTTTATAAATAAATTAAAACTACTTAACATGAATACATTTTAAAGATATGCATGTATATATCTATATATTTTTTTTTAAATAGGACCACAAAATATTTCTCTTTGCTAAAAGTAAACTAAAACAACATACTAGTCCAAGGGAATAAAAAGAAAAATAGGAAATGTTGTGCTGTACATTTCAGATCTATGATAATTTACTAATAATTTTTCTATATAACTTGACTGCTTTGTTTTGATAAAATATTGCTAGTGTGGTTTGTATTTCTGTAGATGTTCAACTTTGGCACACAAAAAAAGTTTAGATCCTACTGATGTACAGCAAACACACAGCTTTAGTTTTACTGGGTGGTTTTTCCTGTTTTTACGGGACTGTGACATGGCAAGGGGAAAACGTCAGAAAACTTTTCTTTTCTTAAGTTTCTTTTGATTAAAAATAAAAGATACTAACCGCTTGTTCTAAAAATTAAGAGAATGTATCCTGCCTTTAAATAAACAAAAAGACCCATATTATGTTTGATCAAAGATTATTCCCCGTTAGCTAAAATTCAGTGTGAAACAGATTTAGCTGAATCTAACTAAATGGGAAGTTGTACTTAAAATAACTTAATTCATCACCAATTTAGAGACAAGAAAAAAAAATTTAATTGACCGCATAGTTTCCCACCCTTCACTTAACCAAGACAGGGGATAAAGCAGATGTTCCTCCCCATCACAGAAATGAATCAGTCTTTCTTTTGCTGCACCCTGCCTCAGTTTCTAAAGCAATAATGTGTAATTGCAATTAAAAAACACACAGATCGTCCTCCTGGATTGAAACCAGTCATTACCAAAACTGTGCATTTCTGTGAATGCTTGGTGCCTTCTGAGGGACAACCGGTTTCGATGGAGGATAAAATGGGCAAGAAAGTTGAGATACATAAAGATAGTTAAACTATTTTCCTCAGTAAAAAAAAATCACTTATATCCTAAAGCACAAACAACAAAAAGCTCTTGTATAGCTTCAATAGTATATTAGAGCCAAAAGTGAACACCCCAAACTGGTACACGGTCAGATAATTTAAAGTAAAACCTTCCCACTAATACAAAGTATTGTTCTTGAAATACACAGAATGTTAAAGAATACTTGGATCCAATCCCATGTGAAATACCTTAACTATCTAACAATAGAACAGGAACTTGGTCAATCATGTGTAAAGGCTAAAGCTGTATCAGATGGCTGATCCCCACCGTGATAAAGCAAACTAAAGCAAACACAAACGTGAACCTCATCTAGCCTTAGATATCTGAAAGGTTCAGCTGTGGCTCATTCCAACGTTCACCTTCCTGATCCAAGAAATTAGTTATAAACACTTGTAACGCACCTAAGAACATAAGAGCATTCAGAGAAAACACTCATCTGAGTTAAAGCATGGCAAATATTTGCCTGCACCAGAATCATTACACTGATGGATGTGTTCAGAATCGATATATCAAGATGCACCAAATGCCTCAAAAATGTACATTCTTAATCTTTCAATTAAGGGCTATAGAAAACAAATATTTTCAGAGATCATCAGTCTGGTTTGGTTCAAACAATAGTGTGTGTGTGATATATATATTAAAAAAAACTAAATAATTTTTTTCTTTTTTTCTTAATCCAGTTGCTTGGCTGCCATACATATTACAAACAGTACTAAACTTTAAAAACTGCTTTACCTTTAGTTTCACCAAGGGCAGACCAGCACAAGTATCACATAACCGTTTAGGTTTTTGACAGTTTTATTACTAAATTTGATATTAAAAAATAAAAACCTTTAGTTCACAATTACTAAATGGTTTTCCTTCACTTTCATGATAAAGTCTGAAAAGCAAAAACTGCAGTTTTTTAAAAACGAATAGATGAACCTCAAGTTGTAAAGTGGTGTCCAGAAATCATTTCGGTCGAGTTATTTTTCAGGGGACAACAAATTTCCACAGTTGTAAAAGGCAGACCCCAATTTTCTTTTTGTACATTGTGTGTTCAAACATGAGTTGTACTAACTTTTGTGGAATTTCCTTTCTTTTTGGGAATTTTTTTGAACTGAAATACTTTGCATCAAGATTTACCTTTTGTAATACTAACTTCATTTAACATCATCTGCATGAAGCTCTTCCTTGCTCTTCAATATCACTCTATTAAACCCAGTAGAACATTAACACAGAGCTGAAGCCAATTAACAGTACTGTTAATTGGACGTTTAACGCCATGTTACTATAGCGACATTGTTAGTTTAACGATAATTGGATGCAGCCAAAAATTACCCATTAATGCAACGTTTTGTGGCTGCAAGCCATTCTGTTCTCTCAACATACTGATGAGGAATTAACATCAATAAGCATCAACATATCAATTAAAATCTCAGCATTTCCACAACAGTAGAACTGCTTGCTAGATTTGTTCTGTTAAGTGGAGTTTGTCCTGGAACCTGGTAACCAGTTGGAAAGATGCCACAGAGTGAACAGTGTTTATTGTGTCCGATTTCTAATATGTCAAAAACAGGTCAAACCGTCGGTCAGCTTATTTTTAATAAGCTTTGTGTCTAGCAGTAGAAAAAACATCAGCCAGTCAGGACTTTATGGCCAATCTCTTTTTTGCTGTTTTTCTTTTTTGTTTTATTGGATCGGTTTCAGTCAATACATGCATGTGTTGGCCGATTTACTACTGAATTCTTTAGCAATGTCTTGAGATCTCGTAAAGCGAGATCAACATTTGATTTTTTTCGGGCGTTTCTTTTTTCCAAATGTTGGTACGTAAACAGAGGAAGAAACTGCAATATCTGGTTCAAAAATCAGCCCAAGACAATCGGCAGCAGACGGCTTGTTGAAATTTGCATAACCATTAACTGTGTGACGTTATGTAGTGACCTTATGAGACCTTTTGATTGTTTTTCCTCCCAAGAAGCCACAGTACTGACAGAAGCAGCTGTTTTTAACTACATTTTGAAATTCATTGAGTCTCTGCAGAGTATAGTTTGAATATAATGATTCCACCGCTGAAAATCATCAGAACTATAGGGATGAAACAATCTTTCTTGGTTTATTATGAATCCAAGTTTAACTAAAGATGTTCCAAAAAATATGTAGCAGTGAAACTGAAAGGACAGTGTTTGTTCATGTTACGTGATATACTACCATGACCAAAAACAACACTAAACACACAAGTAAAAAAAGTTCTTGATTGAAAGCTATCAGTCCTGGCAGATTAAATTCAGATCACGGTATAGACAAAAAAAAAAAAAAAAAACAAGCATCTTAAACTGTGAGACAGTGTCTGCAACTCAAGCTTTAAATACATTTGCAAGATGCTTCAACTCTTGGACTATATTTGGACAAAAATGTAGTTGCTGTATAAATGAGCTTGTGTGTTATTCAATTACCCTTTAGCTTTGCTTCAAGTGTAAACTTAGCTTTTTAAGTTTTCTATCATATCTTTCTGTGATCATTTGCTATACCCCAACAGGTGCTCTTTTAAGTACCATCATTCAGTCCAACCCAAACAGCCGCTCCCAATAACAGTCCATTTAACGCTCTGGTTTCATATTGGCAAGACACCCTCTACTCACTGTAGAAGTTACTCCTGTTACACCAAGATGTAGCTGTCAGTAGTGGGTCTGTCACAGCCTACAGGTTTTTGTTGATGGAATGGAGGTGAGTAAAAAGAAAGATACTAAAGAGATTCAGAGAACAAGTCCATGTATACATTTCTACGTGACTGTGAACATTTAAGCCAGACTGAAGTGGGAGTAAGAAGTCCTGACTTAGTTCGTTTTCACAAGTACAGATGAATAAACATTTGCTGAGTTGGTTCCCTGAGGATGTTATCGCTTGGTGCACAATGTCAGAGGCAGAGAGAAGAGGTCATGCTTGAAAGGTGATGCACTTTGCAATAAGGCTGAGTCGTATTAATCAAGAGTTTTGTGTACTCCACTGGAAAACCATCACTGCTACCAACACACTACACTATTTATTCATTCTAATGTTTTAGCATTGTCTTCTATCATTCTTGTAGTCTTTTGGTGTTTGTTGTATTGATTTTTTATAGTAGTTTTCTCATGTGTGCATTATTTTTTGGTTATTTGATTATGACATTATTAAAAACATTCAACTACAGCATCACTTCTTATACATGTAAAGTTTCTTATCACTACATCATCTCCTATCTTAGTTTTATACCTTTTGCCCTGTGTATGTGTGTAACTGGACAAGCCTTAAATGGTTTTAAACTTTCTCTTGGGTTACATAGATTTTTTTTAACTGAGGCGCACTTAAGGTAATTTCTACAGTGAAACCAAAGTTAAAAACAATGCAAACGGATGGAAAATCTCTTTACTTTGAAGATTTGCTGTTTTAGGGACTAATAGCACTTTAGTGGTTGCAGTGATAACATAAAGCCAATGAGCATTAATGATAAAACAAGTCCTCACTTTAACAATATATTCATATAGAATAGGAATTATTTCTCTAAAGCCATGTTTAAACTCAGTGATTGATTTGAACAGTAAACATATGAAACTCAACTATAATTTAATTTTGCATCCCAGGTTTGGGGATTTTCACTG
>JAUZNJ010086217.1:0-23139 GCA_034780135.1 Jordanella pulchra
TTCTTTCTTTCTTTCTTTCTTTCTTTCTTTCTTTCTTTCTTTCTTTCTTTCTTTCTTTCTTTCTTTCTTTCTTGCATGCTTTCTTGTTTGATTTCTTTCGATTTGCTTTTCAAAAGCCTTACCATTTACACGTCCTTACTAAGATCATACCAAAGTGTGTTTGTATGTATTGCATAAACTAAGGTGCAAGCCATTTAGGTTATGATTTCACTTTGACATTTTTAAAATGGTAAATTGGATACGTTCAAAAAAATATGTTTGATATTAGAGTTTTTTGTCCAGCTAACAGTGACAATGGAGAAAGAACAATTGCATGAAGCAAATCTTTATCTAAACATTTTTCTGCACCTGCACAAGACATAATGTATTTTTTAAACATGGTTAGTTGCAGAGCAAAAGAAAATGTATAGGCTCCACATTCCACTTAATGTGGAGGAGAGATGACATCCTTTATTGTAGTTATTATTATTTCCTTTTAATTCAATTAAAATGTATTCTGTTGTATGCATGTATAAAACCACTCAAACATACAATGGAATGTGTTCTTTAAAGATTCTGGAAAACATGCTACACAGCTTTTTGCTCTGAACTTATGATGATGTGACTGTCAGCTTTAATTGGACCCAAATAATGAGGCTGTGCACACTTATCTGATTCTTCTGGACCTCTCCTCCACAGCCCTTTGGATGGAACACACTATTTTCTTGCTCCAATTAGGTCCCTGCCTTAGGCAATCTTTAAGACGGTAACTAGCTACACCGACACACACCATGTCTCACACATCAGTTTGGCTCACTCTCGCCTCTTCCATAAATCACCAGATGTAAAGTGTTTGACACTGTAATGAAAGTTTCTTTTCCTTATAACCATTATTTTACTCAGCTGCCCTTTTGAGTTGCTCTTTAGTTCTATGAACTATTTACCATGTTATCCATTTTTATTTTTGTAAAAATCAATGATTAATGTTGTGTTTTAAGTATGTTGATAATTGTAATTTTTCGATATGTTGATGACATAAAGAAACAAATGAAACCAAGAAATTCCTTGAAATTCCTTGAAAAAATAAACATTTTGAGCGAACATACCTCCGAAAGCTCACCAACTTTTTATCCAACATGTGAAACAGGATCAAGGTCTTGATGGATTGTAAAACCACCAACATGTGGCCTTATGAAGACGTCTCACTGCTTGATGACCTTTGCTTTGTGCATCCAGGGAGGGAGAAAGGGTCACCTCTCCTCACCTCAGGCAGGGATGAGCCAATGCTTCAGCTGAGATTCATTCTGAGGACGGACAGCAGCTGGCTCAGGTGGATTGTCTCAATGGGTTTTGAAGCAATGTGCCGACCAACTTTCTGGAGTGTTAGCTAGATACAACAAAAAAACACCAGGAAACTGGACATTTTTGTATAACAAAAAAATAAAACATTAAATCATTGATTCATTGATTTATTCAAATCCTGGATTTGAATGAATAAATGACTGAATGAAGATTTGTGTTTTGCGAGTTGAAATACACAAATTTCATAGAAAGTAAACTCCAATGACCCAGGAGAATGACGGGTGGGTCTCTGATTTGCATCTGAATGTGCTCAGGTGGATCGGCCTTCAGCTACAGCTAACCTGGGGCTCCAACTACAGATTGCTCTAGTAGGAGTTGACAGAACAAAGATTCCCGGATAGGTGTCTAAATGCTTTCAGAAAAACTGAATGAAGTCTTGTTGCCTACAATTTTAAGTCTGTTTTGCCATGACAAGGATAACAAAAAACATGCATAGGCATGCTGAGTTTCTATGTCTTTGACGCAATGATATCATATAATGTCTAAAAAGACACTCTACAGGTTTGCTAAAGACAGACCACAAATCTTTTATCTCGCTGTTGAGTAATTTGGCTGCACATGGAACCCGTCCTCCATTCAGATCGCTCCGGACGGTAAAGCTGCATTCACACCGAACACAGCAGGAGCAGCAGGAGCAGCTAGTTTACATGAAAGTCAATGGTTGACGCGCGTCAAGGCACAGCGAAATGTCCTGTTGCGCGTTTTGAGCAACAGGGGCAGCGCGTCTAAGCAGCTGAAGCAGCGTGTCGGAAGCGTTTGAGTATCTGACGCGCGACGTGCCGCAAACACGCTGCTGCTCAAGATGGAAAAATGTAACTTTTGCTGCTTGACGCACCGCATCAACCAATCAGAGAGAAGCTCCGCCAAATGACGTTGCTGTGTTTTCAGACTGGAGGGAAAGACGGAGAAAACCCGGGAATTATTCAAGGATGGAAGAAAAATTGATCACCGCTGTTGACCTCATCCAGTGATTTATGACCGTCAGTGATTTATGCGTTCTCTAGCTTTATTTATTAAAATAAGCCAGGCGACTCTCTCAACTTCATCCGCCTTCGTTCCAGGCAAGAAAGGATAGTGTAGCTCTGCCCAACGCGTATCAGACCCACTTTTTGACCATGCAGCCGAAGCAACAAAGATGCTTCAGCCACTCGTCAGGACTAAACTGGAACAAGCATCAAAACTGAAGCATAACACACGTTTTTGCTGTTCCTGCTGCATTTGGTGAGAATGCAGCCTAATATTTAAATGCCAATCCAAGGAGGCAGTGGAGATATATAGCACATACACATTTTATACAACTGACGACATATGACAAAGTTACAGTGACTGGTTATAAAAAATTGGAGTTTGAATCTAGGGGTGAGAACACTGGATTTTAAAGATGTGACAATTGGGTTCTGTGGGTCAAATGTCCGACTTCATCTTGTAGACCTTACTTCAGCTATGCCTCCCTCCAGTTAATCTTGATCTATTGATCAATTTTTTTGTCTTGTGTTTACCTAAAATAAGGTATCATGTGAGACACAGAACCTGCATTATTGGAGCCATGTTGACCTCAAACACCAGCATTTCTCTCTCTGCAGGTATTCACCGCTTCCTTTTTAAGGACTTGTTTCATAAGTATGGGTATATAACACATGTGAAGGATAGTGAAGAACTTAAAACTAAGATTTAGTTTAGATCCTCTTAAACTCATTAACTGCAAAATATTGTGTCTTCACAAATAAATATAATTAGGCAACTGATAAAAACTCACATTATTCAGTCTGCTGAATGATCTTTATCAATGTTAAAACACAGCTGATTAGTGACTTAACCGCATGAGTTTTTATGACATCTCACCTGTTGCACAAAAAAATGTTTAGATAGATAGGCTGGGATTATATTTTTACAAGACTTTAATCATGTTTTACTCTCCTTTTTAGCATTATATAGTCATCACATCATCTTGTTAGATCACAAGTGAATATAGGAAAACCAAAGAGACAAAAGACGCTATATTCTATGCAATGTTCTTGTGGAACAAAGTCTATTTAAAAGCAGGACCCAGGGCACAGCATCTGAAATCAAGAGTCCTCCTACGCTTTTCAGCAGCATTGCCTTCATTATGTTGTATTCACCACTGGATGTTATTTAGCTGTCATCATTATTGGCCTGATAAGCAACGATTGGCCTCACATCACAAAGAAAATACCAGTAAATTTTCCATTTATTTATTTTTTAGTGGGTTTGTGTAGGTGTGTGTGTGTACCAGAGAAAAAGAACCTATTGATTTTAGTTTTCATTACTTACATAGTCAGTGATGGAAGTTGAAATCTCCTTAAGGAAACAGTACCGAAAACTTAAAGTAAATTTCAAATGAAATGTCAAAAGATTATCACAGCCTCCACATTTCTGTGCTTCTGTAAGGATTTCTGAAGTATTTCCAATCTTTTATTTTTGCAGTGGTGTCATATAACACCAAACCAATCTGCAAGAGGTGACTGAGACCACACAAGATGGCTCGAAACAAAATGAAAAAATCCACATTGTACAGTTATGCAGCATGAAGTAACTTGTTTAATTCCCCATAGGATACCTTAATTACAGAGTAATGACTGTCCGTTTGTTATCACATGTGATGTACATATTATGTAATCACGTCAAAAAGTTTTATTATCACCTACATTGATAAAACTGACTACAGCACAATCATTTAAAACTGTAAATGTTGTAAAGCCCATAAAGAAGTCGTTCATGGTAAAGTTTAAGCATTTAACTCAAGGAGGCATTACTGAAATCTTTATGAAACTATTGCATACTATCAAATTTTACATCCTACAGAAGCTGGCAAGTGACATTTATACCAACCAGTAAAAACACTTTGTTTTTTTTTCTAATTTAACATATTTTTTGTTTATCTGTGTGGAAATTGGCTGGATGAAAGATGCCTGGTCTGATTAGGAAAATTTTATTAAACTTTAAAAAAGATAACTAGTAAAATAACTGGTAGAAGTTAAAACTAAAATAATTGTGTGTAGGTACACTGATTGTAAATAAATAAATCCGTAATAAAGACAAAAGCTTTCAGTGTGAGTCATTGCCATGTTGAGATGAGAGGATGGTAGTGATTTGAGTCATGGTGATACATGAGGATAAATTTGGATCCAAAAATCTTATTATTTAACAGAAAAATATCTTCACATTTCTTCTTTTACCTTTAAACAGAAGATATCACTTGGAACAAACACTTTAAATATCACAAATAAGGTTTATGTGGTAAATGACAAGAAAATATGACAACAACTTTTACAGAATTGTAATCTTGCACAGATACGACGGTACCATTGGACTTGCTTCTTCAGCAGCCCAGAACAATGGTTAAAGAAGCATTTTATACACACTCCAGTATCACACCCTGCCACATCATTGCTTGTCACATCATTACATCATACACATTGGTAAATGAGGACACATCACTGGCTCAGGCCATATCAAGATAACACAGTGTTCTTAGGACAACGCCCCCATTCCAGTCCCAGTTCTTTGCTACATACATAATGAAGATGATAACTTTTTATCCTGACAGAAGAACTGTCCTCAAATAGATAAACTGCTTTGGAAAACACAACCCTTCACATATAACAGGCAGGTATTATTAGTGTTCAAGAGGCACATACATGAACCATAAAAATAATCCCAACATAAGTTAAGATATGCATTACATAATATAAATCTTAATTGCACCCCGCATATATTACTACTTTTGAAGCAGTTTCATTGAATGCAGGAGCTCACCCTGCAGCCAGTTCAAAACTCCAGCTATGGGTTTTCCTGGTGTTGTGTCTTTGCATACTGATAGTGGTCAGAGGGGCTGGTGTCACCTGTGTACAACATATGAATATGATGACCAAATAATGTACGACAATGTTGAATGTATGTTGCGTTTACTTTTACTGGGGTTAAAATTAGTCAATAAGGGTAGTTAGTCAGTTGATAAATCCACCCAAGCATAGATTAGAATGCCCAAGCATAGCAATCCCTTAAATTGAACCATCAAGTTGCCATTGGAGGACAACCTAAAACGTGGAACCTCACAAATGACATTTGATGGATCAATTGAATCAATTTGTTGTTTCTTTAAAGACTGTGCCTTGCTGCTAAATCTTCAAACCCACAGGGGGGTTATGTTGAGATCAGATGTTAGGAATGTAATGAGAATGACTCTCCTTTGACATCCCATCCTGCAACAAAGTGTATATAGGGGGCGGCTTCCTACTCAACCTTGTCTATTACCCGTGACCCAGGGCAGTGTAAGGTGAGACACACCGAGTTGAACACAGGGTCATTGAACCAGTCTGCTGAAGCAAAACTAGTTCTCTCTGACCCACAGAACAGCCGGGCCCAACTGCTGTTTTTCAGAAGAGCCGTAGAGAAGCTGCTGAGCCAAACCGTGGAGCCGCCGGACCACGCTGTACTAGTTCCGTTGCCTGCCTCCGGTCATCGCCTGCCTCTATTGAGCCAACAGTGATGTTCATCCTTGCCCTCTTTCCTTCTGATGCTTAATAATTACTCTGTTTGGGTGAATAGGTAGAATAGATGTTTTTGCTTGTGTTTTACCTACTATAAGCTTTCTGATTTCAACTTTGATAGTGTTGAAGCAAAAGTGCCCAACCAAATGTTTTACTGACTGTATTTAATATCTCTGTGTCAGGGTCTATTTACCTCTTGCTAGTTTTAAAGAACATTTTAAATGCATTAAGCTTTAAAGCTTGAACCTTCCTCACAGACTCTTGAATGGACTCCTAAAACCCCCTTTCCCTCTTTTATTTGTTTTTGCTTACTTGTATTTATTTTCAGTAGTGTTTAGAGTTTTGCAGTGATTATTAGCTAATAAAGGTACCACCGTTTTAATCCGTGTTTGTTTGTGGGTATTATGTACAGTGAATGGTTTATCAATCAGGCCAGATTCACTCTTTTTGGTTGACAGTTCAATGAACAGAGACATTTTCTTTGATTGGTAATTAATAACTGTGCCGATAGCTATAGTCTAAATGATTAAATTGGTAAAAAGTAACTAGATCTTAACAGACGAATCTTGGAGCACCAGTTTGAGTAAAAGGCCAAGAACCCTGGTATTAAGCAGATTATAGTTATAATCATTTAACTAATGATAATTTATTGAATTTACCATTGATTCTGAATGACCTATTAATTGGCTAAACTTCCAGTTCTAGTTACTTAATACATTCATCATCTTCTGCTAAAGTAACACACATAGGTTATTTTCCATCCCTTTAGAATCGTCTTCTTTTGCAGTTTGCTTGTTGGTTTGTGAGTTACCTGAGTTAATGATTCAAGTCTTTGTTCTTTATCAGGATTGTTAAGTACTTAAAGCTTAATTGTATGCATCCTCATATTGGCTGCTTCTTAGATGACATGGTCAAATTAGTTATCTGACCTAAATTAGCAGACTCCCATGAGACACGGTGGACTTAAAGTAAACTGCTCCACTGATTGGCTGATTCATGGATGCAGACACAATGGAAACGATACAAACTTTCCATGGAGGCAGTTACATGTAACTCTGTCCTCACACAGTAGTCCAAAGTAGTCGTTCCCAGCTTCAACCCAAAAACAAAAAAAGCATTCCAGGCTATAAGAAAATGCAGGATGGGTTGGTGAAGGCTTTGAAATGAACATGTTCAGTAGATTGAATATTATACAACTGTATATTCACTAATTCTTTTAAATGTCTGTCCATGGTAACTTATTTAGCTTGAAAACAAATCCCTTGTAGGAATAATAGAAGCTAAAGTGCATGTAGTTGTGCCAGCATTTTCTTTGGCTCAGACAAGTAATTTAGTCTTTTTTGAGTCAAATAATTCATACATCAATGTTCCATTTAGAATGTTGTTAACAAGCCATTTATATGTAATCGACCTGGACAAACTACAGGATGTCCTGTGATATTTTGCATAATAACTGAGCATCACAACTGTATTCTGTTACACTCCTCCACATGAGACGCACTTAATGGAATGGCAAAAGAGAAGTACAGCTTTAAAACAATTTAAAATATAGTTTGCAACTGTGATTTGAAGCCCATTGTATTTGTTAAACCACCTTTCACCAGATTAAGATTTTTTTGTGAATATCACACATCAGTTACGGTTAACATAAGATTCCAGACAATTAAACTTAGAAATCATGTGTTATTTGAGACTAACCCTTGCTGCTCCCAAGTCAGAACAAAGAGGGATAATTGCAAATGTTACATAAAAAATATATAAGAATAAAAAGAAAATGTGCATTGATGTTCTTTACTTATTTTTTTGTCTTTCCCACTATTTTGTTTCTCTCTCTTTGTGTTAGAGGATGAGCTAATTTATCAGCTTCCATGAACTATGAGGGGAGCTTATAGCTACCTTTAGTGAGGAGCTGCTGGGAAACTAAAAACATTTATCAAGAGTTTAATGCAGTCAGCAAATCCAAGGTGATTACTGAAGCATGCTTTGATCAGAGCCACAAATTTGGATCAGGACATTCTTAGTTTGTCAACTACACTAAACCTAAAATAAGGAATATGAGCATTTATGGAGTAGTTAAAGAAAACCAGCCATTTCAAATTAAAATTTTAAATCATGCAATTTGAAAGCCAAATTTGGAAAGCATTTTCTAATTGCACATTTTGAAGCTTCTGGTCCCAGAGCACACTAAAAAACAATTAAACTCTCTCATTGGTTAGACTGCCACACTTGGCTAACAAAATGACTAGTGAAGGAGCTGGTTACATCTTAGGAGCAACTGTGTTTGGTTAAACTGGTTTCCAGTGAGCTCAGGGACCAGAAGGGTCATGTAAAAGGTAAATGAAGCAGGTAAAGCAAAATCAAAATGTAATTTCAAAAAGGATTTGAAATACAAGATGAAAAAGAAACTGAAATAAGGAATAATCTTTTTAAATGTGTGATTAGGAAAGGTATTAATAATCAGATTTATGAATTTTGTTTTTTAAATCTCCATTTAGAAATACGATTTGAAAATGTATTTTTAAAATTCCACTAATAAATAATGGATCAATAAATATATTTTATAATTCATCTTTGATAATTCAATTTAAAAATGTGCCATTATGTTTTTGAAATTGCATAAATCAAATGTTCAATTTGAAATTGCTGGTTTCTTTTTCAGTCTTCTTGCAAAGTTGGTTCTAAGAAGGAATTGGTCTCAGTTTTCTCAGGTTGATTTAGTGCACAGAAGTTCAGACTGTAGATGGGACTTGAGTATTGCACCAGACACAGTTGTTTTCAGGTTGACAGGCAAACAGATGCTCCTGGCAGGCAGAACCTGAGGGGTAGGAGATAAAACAGCAAAGCAAGGTTTCAAAGACATGAGGTACAAAATCTTTCATGGAGCAGAGATTTAGCTCAAGTATGATTTGACTGGTGAATAGGACAAGCTGTCGAAAATCGGAGAAGAAGACAGCTGATAGTGCTCTGTGACAAATCTGATAAAGATCAGGTGTCAGGTACATTGCAATAGATCTAGAGGCCAGAAGCAAAGATGACAGACGCAATGGACAAAAACACACACAGAGAACATGATAAGAAAAGGCAGGAGGGGAAAATGGCAAGAGAAACCTGGCTGCCATACCTTATCATTACCTGCTGGTTTTATTTGTGTGCTTTGCATCCGATAACTATTATCATTCATGGGTCTAGAGCAGCATATTTTTAAGAAAACACATAAAGTGCAATCCTTAACTAGACAAGGAAAAGCATGTTTGTAGAGACCCCCCAAAAACACAGCTGTTACATGAATTCGGCTTAAAAAAGGCAGAGCAGGAAATTATGCAAACTTTAAAAGAACTCTGATTGACTATAATGTAACTTTATTTTTTTCTAAAACACAGGTGGATAGGAAATGTGTAATTACAGACAGTGGAGTCAATCTGAAGAGTAATATGTGAATGTTAATCTCTTCATGCTGAAAGTGATTGAAAGCAAGGGAAATATCTAAAATACTCAGTCTGTTTTGGGCTACATGGAAATTTCTTATGCAGAAATACAATGAACATATGTTCTGTAGAGGGAAAATTAAATAGAACAAATTAATTCTCAGAGAAATAAAGAAGACCATTTTTCTTCATTTCATTCGTCACTTGATAAACATTTAAAGCTTGAAAATGTGAACTTAGTTACCTTACTATGCCACTTATCTGTGTTTTATAGCACAGCCCCTGGAGGTGAGCAAGCATGTAAAAACTCAAAGCAGAAAAAGTGAAAGACAGACAGGGTAGATTCTGGGGCTTAGTGTCACTCTTTAGTAATGGTGATACATTTGTTGTATGATTAGATCATCTACAGTACAACAGACCACAGACCATGTGTGTATGTGGAACAAGTAAACACTGCAAATAGAAAAAAAGAGGAGACAGATGGAGAGGGGGTGAAGATTGTACAAGATGAGGCATGTAAAAAGTGAAGAGTGGACCAAGACCATCTGCAAAACAGTTGGGAGAAAGAGTCTGGAGAAGACAGAACATGAGCAACAACAAACACCAAAGTGCATAAGTCATTAAGCTTTATATAGTCTGGTTAAAGAACAGAGAAAAAGATCATGACAACTAAAGCTGTTTAAGCAGCAATAAGGATAAAGGAATGCAGTTTATAAATCACTGACATTCTTCAAAACTAACTATAAGTGTAAAGCACAGAGACAAGCTAAATGCCCCTTTATACATTCCTTTGATTTTTTTTGCTACATTTATTTTCTTCAAAAATAACTTAAAGAAATACAAAATAAAATGTTCAAACTGGTCTAGAAGTGCTGTGGATAAAAAAAATCCCTCTTGTTGAGTTTAAATTTAATGTGATTAAGGGTGTTTCACTTCTCTTAGTGAAAAGTCAAGCTCAATATTCAAAATTCAGAAAAAACAAAAATGGCATCTATGGTGCAGTTTAAGAGTCAATTAATCTGTTACCTAAAATATAAAAAACATATTACATATTCAGCCTAAACACCAAAAAAGAAAACAAACAAACAAAAACAAAACAAAAACAAGCATTTGACCTCAAAGGGTCCATTGAGCAATTCTGTTGTAGTTTCAATTAAGAAAAAAGGAAAAAAACTAAAGAAACACAAACTCACTGTGTTCGGGTTTGTCGGCTGCGTCCTACGCAGGCTGGATTTGTCGGCCGGTTGCGTCATAGCGCCGTGCCTCTGCCTGTTCCGATTGTTAGACTCCTTCGTATGCGGCCGACGAATGCAGCCTTATTTTGGCCCCTTTTAAAGGATGAACCACCACTTTTCCCGTGATTCATTGAGAGTTAAATAAAGACGGCTGCTTCATGCTCAGAGTAAAGGGAAAATGGCAGCGAACAGTGGTGAATATTGTAAATGCAGCTTAATATAATAAAATTAAGTATATAGCTCCATCTGAAATTAATGAAAATATATCTTTTAAAAGGTTATGAAGTCAGATATGTGGCAGTAATGTTTGGTTTATTTAGAGGGTTTATTCTGGGACTTAGTTAATGGATCCATTCTTTGCCTGATTTGTGTATCAACTGTCATGGTTGCTAGGGGACAGAGCCTGAGGGGCAGTGAAAGCCAGAGAAGGCTGGACCTGTTTGAATCCATAGAAAAACTCTTCCTGCCTCCTTATTTTCACAGCCCTAGAAGAAGCCAGTCCAGGTAGTACCGGGTCCTTAGAAGACGCGACCCCTGACAACAGGGGGTGGTAGTGTAATGGCAAAATGATAGTAAAATAAGTAAAATAAATGATTTGATTTTTAATTTTTGTTAAAAAAAAAAAAAAACAGAAAAAAAACAGTCCCAGCCAAATTAAAGTACCTTGTTCATCAAGAGTGAACCAACATACCTTTAAAGAGGTAGTGAAGTAAGAATGAACATTTCCTGAACATCACAGAAAACACCTGATTTCAGTGATTGCCTCAAAGTGATGCCCAACAAAGTTTTTAGTCTGGAACTCCATCATCATTGTATTTATTTATTAATATATACATATATGTGTATACATTCAACATCAATATCATGACTTTCATTTTATAATTTTTATTTTTAGTTAATAACAATATACTTTACTGGCAGCTGATTTTTTTCTGTCTATAATGGAAGGGTCTTGTGGGAAAACGTATTATGCATCCAGTTAAATAAATGCGTTATTTCTTTGCAGAGAAAGAGAACAAGATAAAAACCATAGCAGGATTTTTATCCCTGCTCTGGTTAAAGACAAGTTCATCTCACAACCTTAAACCCTTAAAGGCTGTGAAGGTTGTTAATCAAAATGATTACAGACAGAAGAAGTAAACAGTAAAATGTTATGAATAAATCTTGGGTAAAAGTCTAGCTTATGAGAAGAAAAGTTTTTAAACACCCCCTAATAGGATAAACAACTTCTCGTGAAAGATTTTCTAATTCTGATATTTGATGAGAACTACATTGCAACAAATCACAATTCAGTCATCAAGACTACTTCAGCTCTTATCAACTGAAATAGAATCCTAGTTAGTCCAAACTCAACGTGACTGTGAATACAACATTGTCAGACAGACTTAGCCCATCTGATAAGATCAAGCTGTTGATTTTGCAGCATGGCTGTCTTTAACCAAGATTGAGCGAAAGGCACAAAAGAGTAAACATTATCTTTTAATGGACAGAAACTTCCATCAGAATCAGGTTCAATATGAGATATTATCTATTATGAGTGAGGATTTTAAAAGGTAGCAATGAACCTAAATGGACAATTAGCAAAAGCTTAGAGCTAGAGGTCTAACTGTGCTACAAATGTGTGGAAGGAGAGATCTGAGTACTGTGTCAGTCCTAGTTTTACTGCATTGCTCAAGGTATACTAATTATTACCGCAAATTGTATGATTTTGAAATAGAACATCTCTTTAATACAAAACTTCTCCACTTATTTTAAGAGCACTACTTTGGACTTTTCTTCAAGCCTGAATGTCACAAAGTAAAGTGCTACTGCTGCAGCCTTAAATAACATCCTTTTTTCAGTTTCTGAGGCGCCTCATGCTTTTACATGATAGTGTATTTATTATTCCTCCAATGTTTCCACAACTCATAGATATAGTATTTATATTATCACAAAAAAGTGAGACAGTGTGGGTTTTTTTGCTGTATCTCTTTACAATGCTATTTTTTAATCCAGTTTGCACTAATCGTTTAAGATGCAAATGCATTTTAAATGATACGATTATTTCTTTAATGCAAAAAAACAGCTTCAGTGGCACCAGATAAAACAGTATGAGAATCATGGCTTTAGAGTAATGCAGAGGTTGTAATTTATCATGTCAAAGTGAACATTAACATACAGCTTCATCAGCAAATACAGTAAATAATTTTTGAAGCTGATTTTGTATCAGATGAACAGTTTTTATTAGACCCGTATTTAAAAAGAAGCAATAGCTGTTTAAAATACATTTAATACTTTTATGCCAACATGTTTCAACTTTACAACGTTTCTTTTTTTTTTAGCTGAACAACAGCTACCGCTCTGGTTCTCCCCACTACTCTGATGCTTCGTGGTACATTTTTAAATGTCAAAACAGATTTCTAGCTGATCAAAGCTGCTGTCCTTAAAGAACATGTGTTTGACTGACAGGATAAAATCTTCAGTAACTTGGACACTTCAAATCTCCTTCCCCCCCCACACACACTACATGTGTGTGTCTGTGTATGTGCAAGTCTTCTCTCTATCCTTTGTGACAGCTTGGCATTTGATGAGTGTGTGACAACTAAATCTGTGAAAACAACAGCATGATGAATCCCTACACAATATGCTGGAAACCAAAAGTGTCTCTCAAAACAGAAGGACAGAAAAGAAGGAACAACCAAACGGTACGTGGTGATAAACACAAGACAGCCTGGGTCTCTCACCAATACAAATAAATCGATGAATGAATCATGACAGACGACCGATCTGCTCAGGAACAAAAGAAGTTTGATTAGTTCCACATTTAACAGACGCCAATACTGTAGATCTTGACATTAAATTATTTTTGTTCTGATCAATTCTTCTTCAGAAGAGACATAGCTTAGAGACTCATGGAAGTTTAGCTGTTTGGTGCTCAGACAGCTTGAGGTGTTTGTGAGGGGGTGAAACAGCAGGGATGAAAGTAACCGGAAAAGGCAGACTTCTCCCTCCAGGTCAGGGGAGTTAGTTTCCATCATACGAGATCAAATATCTCACTGTCTTGTTTACAGATGGTGGTAGGAATGGGTGACGGGTGGACGGATTTGGACTTTGTCTGCTGTAATGTAAAATACTTCTGTTTATTTTGGTGAAGACAGAGCTGTTAGATGTATCTCTGCATTAAGGTGTTGATTCTGTCAAATGGTCTTTAGATATTGATGAAGTTTATTCTGATCCAGGATCCTGGATCAGACTAAACCTTCATAGGGCACTCGGTGATACAATGAAGTTCAAAATTTGAAGTCAAGAGTTTTATTGGAGGACAGAGCATGATCCTATTACTTTTGTAACATAAAAAAAACAATATTTTCATGGCAAAAATTAAGGTTAGTGTTACAACAGAAACAGTCCAATGTCCAATGAGTGCTTCTTTAACTAATTTCTGAAAATCACAGGAGAAAAAGAAACACATTTTTTCTGACAACATCACCCTCAGAAAATGTATGCAGATACGTTAAACACATATTATTTTACTTTTTAACTTAGCTGATTCAGTTTTTAACTGAACTTTTTAACGTTTTTGGCTTTATTTACAGTAGGTAATGTATCATACAGAAAATGTCAGATTACTGGTGTTTTTTCTATGCAATAGTTACAGTAGTTGATTTAAGACAGAAGTGTACCCTGCAGAACACGCAGACCACCATTTTGCCATTTTTGCTGCACAGTGGTGTTTATATCCAATTCACTAAAAACGGTAACGATAAAGAAAATAGATATAGCATAAGAACTCTGTCTGGAAAAAACTGGAGTAGAGCTGCAGCTTCTCTGCAATAAAAATATTCTCTTTAAGTGTCCACTAATTAGGACGCCTACCTTTGGAGACTTTTTGCCTGCCGACCAGAGCCAGAATCCCTACTTTGCATTAATATATATTTTTTCTTTAGTTAAGTTTAGTTAAAGAAAGAAAATTAGAAATTAAAAAAGATCAAGGAAAGACTTTAAGATTATCAAGTATATTTGACAGTCTAACATTATGTTAAAAATATTAACTGTACTGAATAACCTCTCTAATATTCAGAAACTATACATTTTGTCTGCAAGGGTAGGAAGGTGGGTATTGTTTCATAGCCATGGAAGAATCATGGTTCTAAGCTCAAATGTTTAGCAGTTTTCATAATTATTTTGGATGTTTTTCCATAAGTCGGTTTTCTATTAATACCCGTTAATTCCTCTATGGTGAACTTCAACTGCCATATACTGTAGCTGGAGTACTCCCCTCCACCCTGAGTCACATATATGGAGTAAAAAAACATATGAATGAAAGTAGCCTATTTTTAATTTACAGTCTGCAGCAGAAAAAAGAACCCCCCTGCTGTCTATGAATAAGGCTCTCAATTACACCTTGGTGCCCAGGGGTAGAAAAGAAGAAATGCTGGAGTGAAGTACTACATCAAAGAAAAAGAACAATTAAATGAGTCATACTTCCTTTATGCTCCCTGTTACTGTATAGCCATTGATGGCTCAAGTGTACCTTGAACAAAGCTTTATGTGAGTTCAGTACAGGGATGACTCACTGTCCGTCTTTAAAGTTAGAAGTGAATGAATCCTATAACAGGATTGATTAGAAAACATTTTACAACACAAATAGTATAATATATATAATATATTTAGGTGTTTTATGTCTGCTACTACAGATTCACCTTTACAATAGGAACTAATGAAAAATAACTTGATAAGTTACCTATTTATTGATTTACTGTTAACGAAATGAAAAAAGAAAACAAACACGGTCATTCATGATTAGCACAATGACTCTGTCAACATCTTTATTTATGATTATTTATGATTTCCTTAATTAACCTTTAGAACTCCTTCATTTAAATTCATTAATCCATTTAGTCTAAACAAAGTATTGTCAGACACTTCAAATCAATGTAGACCTGTTTTTGTAGAGAACTTTAAAAAGAATAATGTAGGGTTTTTTTATGTTGACTTCAATGGTTATAGGAAGTTGTATCGTACCTTCAGCTTCCTTAGCATTGTTGAGTATAAATCCAGATTGGCTGGTTAAAGCCAATACTATTGTCCAAGAAGGTCTAAAACCATAGTCAGAGTAATATATGTTTAAATTTCTGTGGGTTTTTTTCTGATTGGAGTTTGGTAAAGAAGACAAAAGTCCACTTTGATTGTGAATCCCTTAAACTATTTAAAGCATTGAGGAAATAATGCCTTAAGATGACAATAAAGAGACACTCTAAGATACCAATACACATTTTAACAGAGCTCCACTTGAGGAATTCTTAACTGGCCTTTTACCTGTCATTTACAGCCACATTTCCAAATTTAGACAGGTATCTCAGTCAATTTTGCTTCTGAGTGATTTTGGGGCCATCAGTAAATTACTGTAGGTAGTTATCTCAGTGTGGCCACTTCCTCACCAGCTGAGGATACCATAGACTGTAAAGTTTTAAAAGAGGACTGAAGACCTTCTTTTTTTAAAAATGTTATAGTGTTTAAATGTAGTTTTAATTTAACTGCTTTAAGTTCTTGTTCTGTTTTTTAGTTGCATTTTTATTTGGTAACCTTTTAGATAAAACATATAGAATCAAGTACAAAAAAAGTTTTTTTTTCTCAGGAAAAAATAATCACTAATACTTGAACAATAGTGATGACCTTTTATTAAAAGCAACCTTTTTTTTATCATCTTAAAACGTTAAGACCTTAATTTGTAATTACAAAAATTGTAGATGTTTTACAAAATATGAAAGAACAAAAATATATTGCAGTCAAAATCCTATTCTAGTAACCCTGATTTGAGACGGTTTTAAACTTTGAAACTTTTCAATCATCCATTAGTGACGATCAAAGTTTAAATGTCCCTTTGTGTGTTCTTATTTTTTGTGGGGCCCATTTTCTGGACAATAAAATATTTCTATTCTATTCAGTCTTATCAGCGCTAAGATCTTGGCAAATAATACAGTTTCATGTTAATTTCTAAACATATATAAAGTTGTAATAATCATAAACTCTCTGGCATCAGGCAAAACTTAATCCATTCCATCCATCATAATTAACAGTGATCTTTCTGCCAGAGCAAGAGGTAGTGAAATGGGATCTTTCACTGCATCATAGGAAACAAAAAACCTTGTAAAATCAATTACTTTTTATGCAGAGATTTAGAATTAGAAAAGGATTCTGTTATAACACAGTTAGTGGCTATAATATTGAAACAACAATTGTGTTTTAGACATTTGGATAATTGTGTCTGGAATCAACAAATAAGTAAGTATTGCAAGCATTTTGACACAGTGATGAAAACCTAACTATTTTCCATTGATTGGCTTTTCTTGCATACTGATAAAAAAAGGGGCTAAATACTGGACCTTTCTCTTTTTCACTTAGGTTATGAAAATAAGAAATGAATTTCTTTGCTGAAAGAGATGTAGAAATTAAAATGTAAAAGTTTTAAATGGTATTTAAATGCAGTTTGTGTAAACACGCACGTTTGAATAGGACTAATGATAGAGATTTTGATTCACAAGGTTTTAATAAATGTTAGCAAAATATTTTGACCAATTTAATTAAAAGAAAGAACATTAAACATCTAATAGATTCATTAATTGCAGTTCTTATTTTTGTTAGTTTTGATGATTATGACTCACAAATAATAACCTAAAAGAATTGTTTCTCAAAAAATCAGGACTTGTTTTGCATGAATTACAGGATCATAGCAGGTGATCAGCTTGTTTTACTGTTGAGGTGTTAATGATGATTTAATTGCAGACTTTGATTGTATCCCAAGGCATCAACTGCAGTCAATGGGTTCACAGAGGGAACTCTCCATAAGTCTTGGTTCTGATTCATAATCCTCTAAAGGATGTGTTTATTCTTGTTGTTTTTTTATTTTTCCCTCCAGTTTCCAGTATTTCTATATAAAACTGTGAACAGCCAGCTTTTTAAGCACACTCGCATACTCTAACATAACATTGCTCTTCTTTTATCTGTAATCCATAATAGTCCAGTTTCTGTTAAATTAAATTTCTATTTTTATAGCAACTAGAGGCCTTAATTGGAATCTATATTCTAATAATATTTACTGACATGCTCCTGTAAGTGTGGAAAATTGTGCGATTTGCAGAAGGAACCTGTATCACATGATTTTCTATTTTAAGGTACAAAAAAGCTTTTGCGTTATGATGAAACAAAGTTTGCAGAAATGCCTTTTTATGGAGCTTGGGAATCAAATATAGACAAAGATTGAAAAAAAGACAGACTGACCAAATGAAAAAAAAAAAACAAGTCAAAAATCAACATGTCAGGAATCAGCCAGTCAAAGCTGGAATGGTGCACATCTTCTATAAAGCTGTAAATGTTTGATACCTTGCTGAGTATGACTTTGAGATCATGGGTAAAACTT
Source organism: Jordanella pulchra (assembly GCA_034780135.1). NCBI lineage: Eukaryota > Metazoa > Chordata > Actinopteri > Cyprinodontiformes > Cyprinodontidae > Jordanella > Jordanella pulchra. Next base: position 17,912 of record JAUZNJ010086217.1, read on the forward strand.
CAAAGAAAAGCATGCCAAGCGTTAGCAGGCTTGGCTACCTGCTGAACATCACATCCACTTTCATTTGATCAAGATGTTCTGGCATGTTCAAACCTGTTGAATAATTTCTATTGACAGGCCATGTATAACCATGAACAAGACATCTTGGTACTGTGTGCGTGATGTAACTTTGAGAAATGTGACATATGTCGTGCTATAAGAAACTCTTGAAGAACTAAAAAGACTTAACAGAGAATTATTAATGCCTCCATAAAACTGGCCCAATTTGACTGTGAGACATTTTTTTTACCAGACGTGGTTAAACCGTTGTGAGGAAGTATTATTGTCAATAAAATCCTTGTATTTGCTTTTTTGTTACAATTAAATTATTAAACGAATAAGACATTTTTTCCATATATACAACCTCACTTAACATTTTTTTTCAGGTAGTGATTTTATTTAGTAATCCACAATTAAAAGGTAGTTTATCCTCCTTATTAAATCATGGTTTAGGTTTAATTTACATTATTGTTTAGAGTTGAGTTCAGCTGAATGTGGCAGACCTTGGCCTGAAAATTGGCTGGAGCTGTAGAATCGTGACCATGCATAACCTGTCTGAAAACACAAAGTATAAAAAAGATCTCCACACCATGCCTGGAGAAATTTAAGAACTGATAAGAAGCAAAATCACTGGTAATTATAATTTAGGTATTTATATTGCTGGTTATACAAACATTTTTAAAACGTTCTGTTAGACAACGTAATACACAAAAAGAGAAAACAGTGATGAACATTCCTAGAGTGGCCAATATACAAAAATCGTTCTATTAAAGTAAAGTGCTACTCTATTTAAATTATTGACCATGCATTCATAATTTAACCAAGAGTCCATACAGAACCCAAAACTATAATCTAAAGCATTGCTTGAAGGTCAGTTTAAGGAGATCCTGTAATAAAACATAGACTGGACAAAAAAAGGCATATGCGTGTCATGATTCTGCACTGATGGTCTGATTATCCCCACCTGCCGTCTCTGCCTCACTCATCAGCTGCACCTGTTCGTCTGCCTATATTAACCCACTCCAGATCTTTGACCAGTGCCAGATTATTCGTTCGAGCCTTTTGGTGAGACATTTTCTAGCGTTCTTTCTGCCTGCCTGTTTTAACTGTTTACCCCTTGAGACCTGGATTTCTACCTAGCCCCTGTTGGATGCCTGTGCTATTGACCCCGTTCTGTCCCAGATATCTCTCCCTCGGATTTTGATTAGGTTCTGTCCAGCCATCAGATCTTCTGGTTTTGACCCCTGCCTCCCTAAGGACACCGATTTTGGATTACGGACTGGTATCTCTTTTGTCTGATCTCCTTTGCTCTGACCTCTTCTCTGCTTGCCCTGACTTCGTTTAAGGATCTATCCCCAGACTCAAAGCTGTAAACACCTACCGGCTTTGCCGATGTACGGAGCCTCTTCCCCGGGGATTGAATCCCTCTCATGCAGGCAGATCGGCTGCATCTCCGGATTTTACCACATCCTCCCTCGAGGTCAGTAACTTTCACCGTTCCTGTCTGCCGTTCCATAAACCATCTATAGTCGAACAGTAACGCTCATATTTCCCCTCAGAAGATCCTGCCGTTGCTGGTCCTTCCCATCACCGACCCGGAAGACTGGCTAAATAAACTATCTAACGCACCTCGTTGTCTGGTTTTCTTTCCTGGGTCCGCAAATTTCACGTCCTCGTTTCAATATGAATGTTACCAAAGCAAAAAACGTTGCTGACCAAAAAGAACACTACACAGCTGTTGGTTTAAAACCCATTTTTATTCTTTGAATTTAAACACTAGTCAGACTTAGCTTGATCCTGTGTGTTTTTATTGGTTTTATTGTTTTTTAAAATTATTTTTACACAATATTCATATATTCTTCTGCTTAGAATTGTTATTTGCAAGCCATAATTAAACATGACCAAAAAGGCCCCCGATATCATGTGCCCATTTTATTTTGTGAAAGATTTAACATCTTCTCTGTGGTCTTTTCTAATGAAGATGTTGTCATTGGCAGGCGAGTCGTGAAGGTGTTTGAAAACCAGGAGGTCCCACTTTAAAGTGGTGAAACAATAACAGGCCACGCTTAACACCATAAAGCCTGTTCTATTTTTAATGCTCACACTCCTACAGAGTACAGTTGGAGACTTTTCAGTCTCAGGCGAGCTGCCTACAGGTGTCAGAAAACTTGGAAGCTATTACTATGAGCATGATGAATTGAAAGAACGATGTTTGAAGAGATACTCTGCCAAAACACACATACCGAGAACTTTTCTACACATTTCCTAATAGTATAACATGACACAGATCTTTTGAAGCTTGAAATCACTTAAATGGTGCTTTTTAAACCTAAAAGCACAATTTAAGGGTTCAGATACTACATCTCTGTGTACATATTGGTTAATAAGCCTTTAAATGATGCTCTTAATTTGTAAGAGTCATGCATGCCACTTCATTGGGAGTAAAAACACCCATGTTGATGTATACATGTATACAATTAAAGACGCTATTTCAAACCTTCCTTTATGGTGAGGAAACAAAAGAGGGGAAGTTACAGGGATATGCATTCCTAAGAAGAAAGGTAGGAGAACCTTTCTTTCTCTGTTGCTAAAGCAACAAGGAAATGCCATGCCAATATACAGCCTACTGATGTGAAACGAAAGAAAACCCCCCACAAAGATAACATTTTCTACCACTGCAGCTGCAACATCCACTGTGCCCAATCAGACAGCTCCACTTGTCAAAGACTATCATTTAATGTAAGCTGTGGACGTTTATGGAGAAATAAGACAGAGGTGAAATCCCAGGTTATTTGATTAACACACTTCAGGTTTCTCCAGGCTTGACAGTCCATCACATAGCTTGTTTTATTGCCTTTATTTATCTGAAAATAATTATTCCTTCAATCAAATTATATTAATAGCAAGGTTCATACAACCCTCATGTCTTGGTTATGCTTTAAAACCACAGGAGAGTGCAATTACTAATGTCTGCGGTGGTGTCATTCTAACTTTCTCTGCAGTAGCTGTCGGTGTATTTTACCTAACAGAAACATTAGTGTCCCTTCATACATCAGAGTTGTATGAGGAAATTAGAAAAAAAAGAGCTTGTCAACCAAACTTTTTTGTATTAACATTGTGATAATTATACCTAAAGGAAATGTGTTATGATATTAATAATAGGCAGCATGAGGAGTTAATGAGTTAATATTTGGGGTCTTTGAGTTTATGTGCATTTTGAAATTTTCAAAACCACAAACTTTTCTGTAATTGTACGTCAACATACAAATAATCTTATTTAAGTAAATACTCTTTCCAGAAAAGCTTTGTATAGAATTAAAACTTTACAGTTATAACCAACAACATTTCTATACTATAAATGGTTCCCTGTTAAATTTAAAATCCATTTGAAATTATTTTTTAAAGCTTGTAAGTGCCAAAATGGGCTGAGCCTTTCTTATTTATCTGAACATCCCTACAGTACATGCAGTACCTGTGTATGTTCTTAGATCGGCAGACCAGATGGTTCAATCTCTCCCAAAGTCTTGCTATAAATCTAGAGGAGATCAAACTTTTGCAGTTCCGGCTCCTAAGTTGTGGAGTAAACCGCCACTGATGTTTTTGATGTTTTTGAAACCTGTCTGAAAACTCAATTTTTTCATTGAATCTTAACCCAGAGTGAGTTTTTTTCATCTGTGTTTCAAATTGGCTGTTTTTTTCCTTTTTTTTCTTTCTGGTTTTATCAGTGTGATTTAGTTGTAAATATGGTTTTGATTTTTTTTCTGCAGCAATTTGGGCAGCCTCTAGAACTCTGAGATAACTGTTTTTGCTCTAGAAATAAATTAGTGTGACAGTGCGGGGTCCTGTCACTATACCTCCAATAGATCAAGCGCCTTGGCTACTTGACCAAGGGGATATCCCTTTGGCTGACTGGTTGACGCGTATGACTTTCACCCTGGAGTGCTGGGATCAAATCCTGCCCGTGTGTGCACCTTGCCACATTAGTATGGTATATTATGGTATGGCATGCTATAGAATGACATATTATCGTATGGTACTACACAATCATCTGAACTTAGATTTTAATGCAGGCCTGGTGATGAAACTGGTTTAATTATACGGAGTATACTGAGTTAAATGCAGTTCATACCAGTTGTTTATATACACTGATTTTTTTTTTTTTTAATGTTATATTAAACTGTAGCCCTGGGTGTATGTTTAGGGTTTTTTTTATCTTGCTGAGAGATGAACCCATTCCCCAGTCTCATGCATTATGGAGCCTCTGGCAGGCTGTCTTCAAGGAATTGACTGTATTTGGCTCCATCCATTATCTATTATGGCAATGAGAAATTAAATGCTTTTTATACAATCAGATTTGATTTGAACTGTATTTAATATAGTTTACTCTATATACAGTACCTAGTACAGTATCATTACCATGTTTTACTTTTTAATCAGATGATTTTATTATGCTCTGTATCTGAAAGCTCTCCCATTGTTTGTATTTTTAATCCAATGCAAATCTCTACTTAAAAAGAGTACTGACTTAAACATTAGTTTATTTGCTAATAACTGTATTTCTTTTCATCCAATTACTTGCTTTTTCCCTTCTTTTTTGTGTTAATCACTCATCTTAGTGAAGGAAGCTGTTAAGAACAAGGAGCGTGACTTTAAACCACAGGAGGGTAAAATGTGGGCTGTATGAGTCTTTGTTTTTTGGTATTTACTAATTTAATGCTTTTATGTAAAACTGAAGAGGTTGGAAAAGAGGTTGAGTTTGAGGAGCGATATACACATATTGGCCTTCTCCAATATTTTAACACTTTCATCTGTTCTTACCACGTTTGCAAATTAGGAAAAACAGCAGTTTATAGTATTATTGCGTTGTCATGCATAAGTACATTCTGGATCTAAGCAAATAACCATGAAATTGTTCTTGTACTATTGCCACATTTGAAACATATATTTTCATCACACTTATTCAGGTTTAATGCTAATGAAAATCACAGTCAAGTCTCTAAGCATACGTTTTGCACCCCTATGCACAGATTATGTGCCGCTGAGGAGAGACACTAAAAACAATCAACTAATTTGCCTGAGGAAAGATGAGAAACACAGCAGGCTGGGAACTGAGAGGAGAAACTGTTGGAGGGATTGACACAAGCAAAGATGCATTCAAATAACAATTTAGGAACAAAAAAGAGGAATAT